>JACEIK010009986.1:0-46317 GCA_018107945.1 Datura stramonium | reverse complement strand
ACTTTTCTTTACACTGTTGTCTTCATTATTAGAGTTATAGTAAATTAACACTCGAAAAGGTTTTACCCCGTAGTCCAGTCCCTGTGGGTTCGACAATCCGATTCTTAAAAAGGGCCACTATATTACTTGTACAACCCGTACACTTGCGGGCTCATCAAGTTTTTGGCGCCGTTGCGGGGGACAGGCAATTGGTGAAATTTTAATTTTTCTTAAAAGTGTTAGTTTGCTATTTCGATATTTTATTGTTGACAACCTGGTCTTAGCCTGTATTTTGCAGATAACAGATTCTGTTGAACACTGGCAAGGGTGATTCTTGGCAAGAGGCATGAGTTTGGTGAATCCATCCTTAGAAGTAGGAAAGAGCCAGTTTCATCGCCAACGGAGAGAAGCTCTAGAGAGAAAATTTCATGTGCTCGAGACAAACCATTATGGAGCAACCCGCAGGAATCCCACCACTGGGTGCGGGCGTATTAATTGCCCGAGGAAATGTGGCTTGGGCAGTTGGTGATATGTGGCAATCCCGCATGCTAGTAATGTCACATCTAGCATCCGCAAACACGAGCGGGAGGGAGGTTCGAGCTTAAACGAGAACATGGTGCAATTCTTGCACACAAGCGGGCAATTCACGGGTCTCCTCACGAGGATCACAACAACATCTTCAAACCTTTTTGGAGATAAGTGACACTTACATCCCGGTAGTGTCAGCAGTTACGTCAGGCTTACAGCATTCCCATTTTTCACTTTTTGGGAGAAGCCAAGAGGTGAGTGAAAAGTAGAGCCACCAAACTCTATATAACCACATGGGATGATCTTGCAAAAGAAGTTCTTGATCAGATTCCTTCATTTAAAGCAATGAGGCTTATAATTCAAATTCTAAGTTTCAAACAAAGGAGAGAATGCAGCCCTTGACTTGGGAAGATTCAAATCAGCATTGCGGAATTACTATCCTCATCACTATCAATCCAATGATGTGCTAGTGCACTTTTATAGGGTTTGAAACCCACACAAAAAGAGGCCCTATTTGGATTCGCGAGTGAGGGGACAAGCATTAGAAAAGACTTACGAGGAGCTTTATTCTTTGCTTAATCGTATTTCGAGGGAAATCCAGGTGGAATGCGGATTCTTCAAGGGGAGGAGCAAGGAGCGAGAGTGGAGTCTTGGAAGTGGATGGGTTACGGCTATCAGCTTTTGCATAGATAGCTGCCTTGCAAAATCGATTAAACACCCACTTCGGCAACATGAACTTGAACAAGTCTCAAGCCCCGGTAAATGCGATGTAGCGAGATTTGGTATGAAGTCTGCTGGAGAAATGAACACTCGAGTGAGTGTTGTGGAGCAAATCCGGACTCGGTGAACTGTCGGTAATGCACAAGGAGCAATCACCAACAGAGTATGGGAACGGCTACAACTCTTTGGAGGAATCACCAATTTCTGCCCAGGGTAGCAACAACCATCGAAGGCGGAGTTCGAGTCGGGGTATGCAGAGAGGAATCAAGGAGGAGCCCGCAGGCCTCGGTCACAATATAGAAATAACAATGCCCCTCCTCCCACCACCATCACCGGCGGTTAGGGAGATGTTCAACGGTTGATAGCTAGCCAAGCTCAATTGCGGGTGACTATGTCAATCCAAGCCGTAGAGTCAAGAACAATCGGCTAGCTACTAAGGCGGCTGGAGTATCAATTTGAGCGGTTCTTCCGGAGCCCAGAACACCGGGCCTAGAGGAGGACTTCGCAGCGACACGAGACCCCAACCCCAAGCGGTAAATACGGTGACCACGAGGAGTGGTTTGCGGTTGAAGGAGGTGGAACCCGTAAGACCACCTCAATAGTCGGGAGGCGACCCCGAAGCGGAGAGGAGCGAGAATGATAAAAGGGAAGCACAAGGATCTTGAATCGGAAGAGACCTCCACCCCCGTTCCCTCAACGATTAAAGAAGCACGAGGCGTGCTTCAAGAAATTCATGGAGGTGCTTAAGCAGTACACATTAACTTACCTCTTGTTGATGTTTTGCGGGAGTGCCTAAGTATGCCAAGTATATAAAGGACATCGTGGCCAATAGCGAGGCTTACCGAATATGCCATGGTGGCTCTTACGAGGAGGAGTGCACTTCCTGGATCTGAGCCGATTGCCTGAAGCTCAAAGATCTGGGAGCTTCACAATTCCAAATAACAATCGGGCAAAGTATCCAAGCTCGCGGTTTGTGTGATTTGGGGGCGAGCATTAACTTGATGCCAACCTCGGTATTCAAGAAGTTGGGGCTAGGGAGTCCTAGACCTACAACAGTGATCTTGCAGCTCACGGATCGTTCCTTGGCAAGACCGGATGGTATTGTGGAGGACGTGCTAGTGCAATTCGGCTCGTCTTCCGGTAAAATTTTGGTGTGCTGGATTTTGCAGGCCGGACGCGAGAAGTCCCATTTATTTTGGGGCGGCCTTTCTTAGCGGCAAGGAAAGCGCTAATAGATGTAGGCTGAGACCGGCTAACTATGCGAGCTGCGACAAGGTGGAGGTGTTCGATGTGTACAAAGGCAACCAAGCTCCTGGCCGTAATACGAAGAACTCTCATTATCAATGTGGCAGAAACCGAATGTTGCTCAGGCTTTGAGTCTCGAGAGTTATTAGGAAAGCCCCAGATAAAGGTAAGCTTGACGGGGTTGAGGGCGTGTTTGAAAAGAAAATGCTCTGTCACCTAGGGCGGAATGAGCTTAAATGGCGTCGGCTAGAGGCGGTAAACGAGCATTGCGGGAGGCAACCGTGAATTGTTGTTTGTATAATTGTACATATATAAAAGAAAAAAAAAAACAAGAAAAAAGATTTTTATTTTTATGAATAGGGTTGTAAATACAAAAATAAAAATATTGTGTTCCTCAAACTTTGGAATTCTAACCGATTTCTTGTTGTAAGATATACTACAGGTTGATCGGAGGAAAAATGCTAAGGAATGCAAAGGAGAAAAATGAGGAAAGAAAAATAATTTTAAGTGGCAAAGCATTGAGCACAACGCGGCCTGCTTTCCCAGGTGTCAGGAGGAGGTGCTCAGCGTTACCCTCAGTGACACGTTGAGGCTTAATTCTGGAATTTTGCAAATTCCGAAGGCACAACGCGATGGCTCTAATCATCACGGAGGCAGTGCTCCGCGGCCCACCCTCAAGTGACACGTTGGAAGTGTTAATCGCGTCGGGTCTGCGGGTCACGGCGACATGTCACCACAGCTTTGATCCCTCATTTTCTCTCATTTTCTCATCACGCGACAAACCCCAATCCCTCCCCTCAACGTGTCACGGCCCTAGGTGTATTATTTCGTCAAGCTTTCTTCAGTTCTTCAATTTAAAGGTATGTGTTCATCACCCCTATCTTATTTTTGAGTGAATTCCCTTTTTCGAGTGCAGGCATGAGTATGAATAAATCTTAGCCTAAGTAGAAATTGAACTTGAATTCATTAAAGTATTGTTAATATGTTAGTAGTATCATTGTGATGGTATGAAGCGATAAAAACATGTGCTTGATCGAATTTGTGAGAAATTCTAGCTAGGGTTTGGAATTGAACATGAAAATGGGGAAAACTTGTAAATTTTGAATTCTCGTGGTTATGCATATGTTGGGTGAAAGGAGTTGTTTGTATTATACGTATAATAGGCAAAAGGAAAAAAACAGCGGATTTTGGGGGAGTGATGGCCGTTATACAAAAGCGGGTAGAGGCATAGGTTTGTATAGTTACATAGTTCTTTATTTTTTTTTTCTTTCTTTTCTTTCATTTGTTGTCAAGTGCTGTATGAAATTGTGATCGTGGTAATATTATGGAATTAGGCGTACGATACGAGTAGTGCGGTTGAGTTATACCGTCGTATTTGAGAATGCACAAGGCAATATTGTTTGTGTTAGTTGTTCTAGTTTTTCTTATTTATTGTAAATTAGGAACAAGCCTTAGTCTGGCCAAAATGCTAAAATGAAATTTGAGAACTAGAGAGTGTGGGGTAAAGTAAAGGCTGACAACCTTAGTCAGCTAATTTTAATTCGACTAACATTGGGGTATGTTTGTTTTACGCTGTGGGGACAATGGCAACCGGCAGGACAAGAGGTAGGCGCATCAACATGTCGGGCGCGGAAGAGCGGTTTGAGGCCAGGAGCGCGGTCCCGGCGGCACACCGCGGTTCACGCGCGGCCGGCGCTAATATGGAACAAGATGGGTGACGGAGGAAGGGAAGAAGTGGTACACAAAACACAAAGGAAGGCAATGCTTCCCAGGGCACATCGCACGGGACCGATTGGCACGGGAGTTCCCCATATGGTACATCGGATTGGCGCTGCGAGGCTGCGCTTCATTTTGGCTTGAGCCCAAGAGGTAAAATGCACTTAATTCGGGAGTTCTATGCCAAGCCCGGAACCCGGCCTTCGGGAGTCACACCATCAAGATAAGGGCAGTTGTCACACTGAGCCTCGCCCACGCCAATGCCATACTAGGGCGCAAAACACGGATGCCCACGTACTCCGTAGTGAATATCACTCCACCCTATGCGGATATCAGACGCACATTGTGTGGAGCCCGGTCTCTGACTTACTTTGGAAGCGAGCACAAGGAGAGGGCTACCATCGAGACACGCACACATTCACGGATGAACGAAGCCGGGGATACGGCTAAAAATTGTTGCTCTTGTTTGATTCGGGGGTGCACATGACGGATGTGATCGGGATCGTGTATGCCTAGTGGCATGCGATGAAAGGGATGGAGATTAATGTAGGGGCGGTGATCATATCCGCCATGAAGAGGCCCGGTTGCATCAAGGGGCACAGGTACGGGTTCGGCGGGGCTGCGGCTACGTTCTGAGGGGCCTTGAGGTGGGAAAGGCCCTAGACTACATCCCGTAGATGGAGCGGCGTGCCACAGATGTTACAAAACTGGGCACCAACACCACTCACGGGCAGTTCTCACATTCGCCGGCGACACGCCGGGGTGGCCGACCATGGCCCGCATGTTCGGTATGAAGATGCTCCAGCTACGCACTTAGGCGGGAGACCGGCAACGGAGGACGGGCGTGGCAGCTCGACTTAGATTACCTTTTAGCGAACGCCCAGAAAGGGCACTGTCGGGTGGGCCCGGCTTTTGTAGGTGTGGATGATGATGTCCCCAGCAGCGAGGAGACACGTGCGAGGATTCCGATGTTGAGTCGGAGGAGGACGATGGTGGAGACTTTCCGGACATGGGGATGAGGCGCGGCTTTGACGAAGAAGTGGAGTACTTTGGTGATCAGGGGAGTTCCACAACCCACCTTCTGTTTGTAATTGTATGAACTTCAAGGGCAGTGTGATTTTAATCTGGTGGGAGTAGTTATTGGCAGTGTAATTTTGTCTTGTCTGTGTCATGTTACATTGCATTTGCTGTGTGTGAATTAATATGACCTTGTTTTTATGTGTATGTTCGCTTTGTAAATCTTTTTGTTGTGAAGTGTGTGTCCTATAGATCTTGTTAGCCAGGTGTAAATAGTTTTTGTCGAAATTATCGGCCGGTGTGTAAATAGTTTTGTGAATATCGATATTTTTAAAATTTATTTTTTTCTTCGTAACTATTTTTACTTTGGGTTTCTCGAAGTTTGTTTTCGGTTCTTTGCCGAGAAAAGTCCCAATGAACCAAAGTCGTAAATAGTGACCGTTCCTATGATGGATGGATTACGACGAAGTCTTAAGGGAAATGTAGTCGATAGGAGTAGTTATTTTTAAATTTTGGTGTGTTGGCTGTATCACATTCATGTGCTACTCTATGGCCACGACATGCGGTTGCGTGTTGTACATAATATTTATCTTGCAAAGATGATTCGTAGAAAGTATACATAAATTTTATAATGTAGAGACACTTATGCCATAGAACTCGATTCGGTGTGAATTGAGGCTTAATGTTAATTCTTGTAATTAGGCGATTAAAGTACGCCAGAAGTCATCTCCAAGTTGAGCATGTGCGGCGAGTGTAAGTGAGGTTTGATTATTGCAGTACTGTTGTGGAGTTTCTAGAACTTGCTAGTTGTGTGTGCAGCTTGAGAAATGAAGGAAGTGGTGTAGGAAAGGAGTAGGCGTTTCTTTGTTTAACCATAATTTTCTTGTTTTCCTTTTCATATACCAACTTTGAAGATTAAATCCTAGTTAGCCCTTTGAGCCTTTAGCACAGCATAATTTTTCTTCTTCTTTTGTCGAAAAAGGGTGTGAACCAAGTAACCCCTTCTTTTCATGGTCCATAAACCAAATCCGAAGCTCTTAATCGCTCAAGAAAATATATAATTTTCCCATAGTGTAAAGGAGTGAAATGAAAAGAAAAGAAAGGGAGAAAAAAAAAGAGGAAAAGTGATGAGAAGAAAGAAAAAGAGTCAAGGGTGTACGTGCCAGAATTAAAGGAAATAAAGTTGTATAACTTGTCTTTGTGTTTAGTCGGTGTGTTAAAAGGGAGTGACAAAAATAAAAGATGGACTTCAAGAAAAGGAGGAAGGAAGAAAAGCGTATTAGAGTGTGATAGGATGTATTGGAAAAAAAGCGCTTAAGGATGCTAGTTGCTAATATTAGTTGCTTGATATATACTAGTTCCATAGGCCCGACATTACAACCCCCTAAAGTCCTACGTGATCTTATATTACACGTCATATATTAGTGGAGTAATACACTAGAGGCAAGCCTATGGGTCATGACATGATGCATGTGAATTCTTTTTGGGAGAGAGCGAAGTGTGTGTACATGCCCACACAGAAATGATTGAGTTCGTGTATTGATCTAAAAAGGGAAATTCTCTTGTGATGTGAGGAGCGCATGCTTGACGAAGAAAGAATGAAATTCGTGTCGGATATCTTGGTCAGCTAATTTGCATGAGTTTGCCAATATCGAGAGTCGATTCTTGAGCTAGGAGGTCTTGATTTATTAAGTGTCATTGTAATCTTGATACTATGCATGTTTTCTTGATGATTTGTTGTGAACATAATCGGTATAGCAGTAGCTTAGTTGTCGAGCCAAAGTAGCCATGATGGGATATCAATTTCATGAGGTGTATGAGTATTGTTCGAGGGCAACAAGATTTTAAGTGTGGGGTAGGTGATCGGGGGCATATTTATATGTCAAATTGATACTCAAATGCATAGCTTTTTGCCTTGTTTGTCAACTTAATGTGTGTACATTCTCATGTAAATTGTGTGGAAGTGTGATTTTATACTAACCAACATGATTAGCGTTGTTTTGCAGGAAAAACACACTTTTATGGGTAAGTGACATGTTGGGAGAAATTGGAGATGGACTCGGGGAGCAGAGCAGGAAGCCAGTGGAGAAGCGTGAATTCAAGGGCTCGCGATGGAAGAAGCGTGACACGTGCCATGGATGCATTACATGCAAGGAGCTATAAATTCAAGAAATTCCGAGTGAGGGTCCGCGACCAATAGTGACGATGGAATTAATTTCCCCGGACCTTGACATTCCGGTGGAGGAGTCCGCGATTGCAGGGTGGCATGCGGGCATGCTCCGCGGTGCATGTCGTGCCACGTTGGGAGCAATTACAGGCGGCCAATTTCCAAAAGCCTCCGCGTTGCATCGTGTCACGGAGCGGTGCTCCGCGATGCACTCCGTGACACGTTGCTTGTTGACCAGGAAAAATTATCCTAGTATAAATAGAACACTTAGGTTCATTTTTAATTATTCGACTTGGTGGAGCAAGGACGTGGAGTTACGGCCAGTTGTGAGGACGGAAATTCTTAGGGTTTTCTCTTATCCCTTTCTTCTTTCTTTCAATTGTTTGCATGATTTCCATTCATTTAACGATGTTCAATCCACAAATGAGTGGCTAAATCCCTTTTCTTGGCGAGGTTATGAACTATTGTATTGAAATGTAATTATTGGTTATACGGTTACTTTCATCTTTTCTTCTATGGTTGTTATATTTAGTCTTGTTCTTACTACGTTAATATACGGCCAATGTTAATGTAAATCTAAAAAGTCGGTTTCACCGAGAGGGCAAGCTGGAAAGTTGTGAATTAATAGGATATGATCTGTTCTTTGTTTGGGAAAATTGGGAATTGTTTACCTTCGGGATAGAAATATACACGAAAGTCGTATTAGTCAAGTGTGGAATAGGTTTTGTATGAAACAGAACATGAATTTCTTCTTATCACAGAAATGTAGGTGGAAGGTTTATGATTCTTAAGTTGGGTTAAATACTTAATCCATAGGCATAAGTTCCGACTAGCAATAGGATAAGATAAACCACGTAGATCGATAATTAATTTCTTTACATGTTCGTTTTGCTTCGGCATGCTCACATTCATAGTTCGAGACTCAATTGTATAAAATATTTTACTTTAGTATAAAAAGTTTCCAAAATATAAAAACTCTTCTCTACAGCATTGTCTTCATTATTAGAGCTTTAGTAAATTAACACTTGAAAAGGTTTTACCCGTAGTCGAGTCCACAGTGGGTTCGGCATTCCGGTTCTTAAAGGGGCCACTATATTGCCTTCAGCCCATACACTTGCGGGCTCATCACACAACAGGGTAACTTCTCTTGCTATGTGATCGGCACGATATGGGAATGCTCCATCCCATCTTCGTAAATGCTAACGGACGGCATGCCACTCCTTGGGTAATGACGTATACTCACCCTTATGGCGGGCGAGTCGACACAACTATTAACCCGGGCGAGGACTCTCTAAGGGTGCCCTCATAACACAACGAGTCTCAACAAACAATAATCACATACTTAAGCATGTTTGGTGAAAATACTATATGTGTTACGATTTCATGTCCCGAACTCTTTTGCTTTAAAATGATTCTCATACTTGAACTATCTTTGTATCGGAGATATTGCTCCACATTGTCCCGGCTATGCGTGTATATGAGATATTATGCGCATACGGCTATCACGCCAGCGAGATATTATCGCGTGCGATATTGCTTTACAAACTTTTATTAGGAATATATATCATAATATTATAAAACATGCTTGCTAATTCATATTTTGGACTCAATTCTCAACTTCTGAATTCTTTCTTCTATACATCACGCTATTTACTATGATGAATTACTAACTTGCCGAATTAATTAGCTTTACATACCTTGGCAGTTTTCAGGCTAACGGCGATGCTGGAGTCGGTATACGCTATTTCTCCCAGCTGCATTCATATATATAGGTTAATTATAACTAAATGTGCTAATATTCTAGAAGAAAATATTGCTTTCAATATGTATATAGCCCAAACTTTGGCTTATCAAAAAATGGTAGAAAACTCGCTATTTCTCGAAAGTCCGGGAGGGAGAAATACTCACTTTACGGCTAGGAGTATATTGACACTAATTTGGAGCAATTCCACTTACCTTAGCTCGATAGCACGGCGTTCGCGGCCGAATTTCACGAAACTAAACCCGAGGAATGCTCATGGCATAATACCTCGGTATCTAGGATTAATTAGAGTTTTGACCGCGTTTGGCGGCGTATGGGATGAAATTATCAAAGAACCTTCGTTCCTCCTTCTCTTTGATTTGCTCTGTTATCCTTTGGAAATTATGTGAGAATTTAATTAAAAACCAAAGTTTGGAGTCTTATATACTTGGGCCTAGGCGGAGGCCCTCCCTCGTGGCTTCGTTGCCATCGCGGAGGGGCTCGCGGCTCCTTCCACGATGGTTCGATGGGTTTCTTGTCCAGGTCTTTCCTCGGGCCTTTTCTAGCATGTATGGCATTCAAAAACTCTTAACCAACATGCGAATAGGCCATCTACATGTTGAGAATTTACGGGGTGTAACATTCTCATACATAGAACATTCATCCTCGAATGTAAACTTCTATTTATAGGAGTTCTCAACTACACAACTTATTTCTAGAAAAATTTCGGCGAGTTTCCCTGTAATATGGACTATGTCAAAAACCTGAAATGCAGAAAAGTCCAATACATGTACTTCACACAATGCTATAGTATTCAGCTCATAAAAGACTAGAGTCGATTATCTCATTTATACATAAACTATAAGGCACTATATAAAATAACAATATAACAAACCTCTTGGTGACTAGGCTTGAAACAAGTGAGGATATCGATTTTCATATCTTCTCGCCTCCCAAGTCATCTCCTCTCTTTTCTGTTACGCCATAGTACCTTGACGAAGCAATATCTTTAGTTCTCAATCTACGAATGCGTCTGTCTAAGATGGCTCTTAGGGACACTCTTCATAGGCCGGCTCTTATGCTGGACATCTTGGGCCAGGACTTCTCTGGATGGGTCTCGATGCATTTCCTACTTACAAACCCATGAAAAGCTGGATGAGCAGTTCCCTGATGCAGGCAAGTTCAACTCATAGTCACTTGGCCTATTCTTCGCCAGATACGATAAGGCCAACGAATCTCGGGCGAGAGCTTACCTTTCTTTCAAGATCTCATCACCCCTTTCATCGGAGATACTTCAAGAAATACCTAGTATTCATCAAATTCCAGTCTCTGCGCCGCACATCGGCATACGATTTCGGTAGCTCACGTACGATCGATACGCGTTCTCGATAAGCTTTACCTTCTACTCGGCTTGTTGAATAATATCGCTTGTCCAGCGCCCGGCTCTCCCACTTCAAACCGACCAGCGCGTCTACATTTTTCAGTAGCCACAAGTACCTCAAGGCGTCATGCGGATAGGCGAGTGATAGCTATTATTATAAGAAAACTAAATTAGCGGCAAATGCTGGAGTCCCAGCTACCTCCAAATCACTTTTTACAGTAGCATATCCTCGGCGTAAAAGAATGGAGTCGCATTCGACTGTCCGATCTGTCGAGGTGGAATGCGTAGCTCAGAAGTGTCTAACGTTCCCAGGACCCTGCGAAGCGGCTTCCAAAATCTAGTACATGGTGTGTGCTCCTACATGGAGATAATAGATCTTTTAGACACCATGTAATCTAACTATTTCTCGATATACAATTCAACATAATCTTCGGCAAAGAAGCTTTCTTTGGCGGGAAGTGGGTTGATTTCGTCGATGTCAACTATTACCCAAATGGAATCATGTCTTTGTCTAGTACGGGGCCAATCACTACAAAGTCCATGTTCACTTCTTCCCATTTCCGAGAGAGGCACGGCTATGTCTACGAGTTAACCGCTGGTTTTACGAGAATTAGCTTTTACTGTTGTGATTAGGACATTGGGCTACAAATTGGTATTTCTCTTTTCATACTTGGCCACCGGAGATTTCCTTGATATTGTGGTACATTTTCATCGCGCCTAGGTGGAAGAGAATAGCCGGGTGTAATGTGCCTCACTCATAATCTGTTGCGGAGAGCCCTGAAATATACGGAACACGGAGGCTGGCCCGCCCACCAGCGGCACTTAAATCCTCGGTTATACGAAAATACGGCGCTTTCCCTTCTTGAATTTTGTCCTTAAGTTGGACCGGAGTCGGGGATCTTCATATTGTCGTTCTTTTACCTCCCACAACTAATGACGACACGGCGGTGTCCTGAATTACCGCGTTGTTGTCCTCTTTTACGCTGCGAAACGGCTAAAGTGGCTAATTGATGTATTTCCCGGGCCAATTCCCGCTGCTCAGGCTGTAAGTATCCCAAACTCCCCATAGATTTATGGCTAAGGGCATTTGTTACACTACATTGACCCTTCTTGATTGTCCTGAGAATATTCACATTTAGAGAACTTGGCATATAATTGATGGTCTTGACTTATCATGAGGCTTCGCCGGAGTAATCTAACGATATAGCTAGAGCTTATACGGCCTTCGGCCGCATGTTATAGCTACTTATTCTTGAGATAACACAGGAAACGTCGACACACCATGTACTAGTATCTAATAAGAGGATCATTAATGATCACGATCTCTAATAATCTAGGTGAATAACCTTGCATAACCGAATAACTAGGTTGAATGACCGAATGCTGATAGTCTAACGATTTTCTAAATGTCCTACTCGGACATCGTAACTCATGCATAGCTGGAGTTATGGATAGCTAACTATTTTGTTCTCCTAATTGAACAATTGTAGTGTTGTGCTTAGTCAGGCTTACTCTTAGCGCGTCCGTCACGGATCTTCATAGGGAACCTACCGATCTCCTTTGTTTTAGTAAACAACGTACTGGCAGAATACTACCAATTTCTTATGCCTTGTGCGTATCCACTTGGATTTATATACTATTGTTTTGGGAAGTTCTCGGTCTTATGAGCCATTTTGTAAGGCGGCCTTCTACTAGAAGACTCACAATATCACAAGAATATCTTACGAGAACCGAGGTGAAGTACTAGTCTATCACTAACTCTTGATGTGGACCCTTTCTTAGGTACTTACGGGTTTTATACGGCCCAGGACCGGGCATTTGGCTAACTTGCGGGGTGTTCCACATAATAAATACTTTGGGTTGACTAAGGCTAACTCTCACCTATGGCCAGGAAAATGATGTCGACCACTTACCATACGGAAAAATAATTCTTGTACGATAACCTCGAAGTATGCCTAGTCGATCTCTAATTATGATTACGGCACATGCGTGCGTTGCGTCTTTAGGGATGCTTCCCTTTTGTTACTATAGGCGTCGGTGGTCATTGGGCAAATTAACTATGCCCGATATCATCTACTACTTGATTGGAGACTACTAACTCTTGTGAGCTTCCGAAGCCTAGATCCGGCAATAAGCATATAAGTCCATTAACTCAATAAGGCGAGAGCAGAAAGTTTCTATGGCTTAAATGCGTGAATCACACTTAACTTTTTGCCCCTTTTTTGGCGAGGGTCTGCGGTACGATCTTTTGTATATATTTCCTAGTAGCTAACCGAATCGTATGTGGCTTTGCCCAACCCCTATGCCGGCTACTCACAACATATCGATATATGTATATATATATATATATCAACAACTACGTACAATACATCTTGAATTTTTTTGTAATGTCGTAATCTACGATATACTTTCTTGAATTTCATCTTTTGCACATGATATCTTTTGTTTCTACGGTCTAATGATATCTCCTATCCTCGCCGTATCATTTCATTGGATTTTCATCCCATTACGGAAACATGAACATATGCTGCACTTTAGTTATGGTCTTCTATTTGAAATTCCGCCACTCTTACAACATGAGGTCCTTGCTCAAGACAGCTATACTTGAAATTATATTGAGAGCCCACGGCCATCTGTGGGCCTTATCTCCGAGGCCGCACTAGATTAGAGTCTACGTGTCGCGGTCTCTTAACCTTCTCCTTAGGCGGATGTACAACAACATTACGAGCCTTAATCTTACGTGTAGCGCTCGATCGAGGCTTAGTCCTTAATACGTGATATTCTATCAATGGAGGTGATTCTAATTTCCCTTAAAATGGTATTCTGCTTCCTCCCTTATCTTGCTTAAGCTGAGCTCACGGGGTTCAAGGTACACCGCCTTACATTGTTAATAAGTTCTTGGTCAAGTCCCAGCTTATACTTCTTTTGGCTTGCGGTGAGAACCATCTAATTCACATGACCTCCTACCTTTCGGTATCACGAGGAAATCATAACTATTATCTTGCGGGTATATCTTGCGCATTGTTAGCGTGTTATGACGGACATGGCTTTTTTGCGGCTCGAACTTGGCTATTCTTTGAAGTCCATCACGACGGATCTTCTACGCCCACTTTAGGTAAGCTAGTAGTCTTACTTGCTCTTCGACTTGTCACAGAGTGAGGGCTGCACAACTTACATAATCATAAGGGCTCCTTACTCTTTCTAACACTTTCTGGAATCAACCAATCCACCTTTCACTTACTTGCCTACTTTGGGCAACATCGCCTCAATCCTTATGCCACTTTTTGTTATGTTGGGATCAAAACTAAGGGTAGGAATGGCTTTTTCTTGCCTGGCAGAAAGCAGAAGACATGGAACTATACCACATTTGAAAGGATGGAGATGGGAATCCTACATTTCCCTCTCTTTCTCACACTTATCTGATAATCTAAATTGTCTATTATCTTAATCAGATCTTATATATCTAACAAATAAATCAACTTATTTATACGTTATGCTTATGACTTCCTATTAAAGTTATCGACATATCTTGAGGATGATGCCGATAAAGTATCACATTGGGAGGTCACTGATACCTCCTCTATTCTTGTAATTACCTTGTAAGCGGCTAGTTCCCTCTCACATTGCTATATCGTCTTCTTCTGAGATAGGATATATTTGAATTCGACTTGTATCTGTATTCCAAAGAATATGGTAAGTTTTAGGGACTCAACCCTATCTTTGTGCCGCTCTATAGCTGGCTGAATGAGAATAAGAGTAACCATCCTATCATGCCTTACGGCCTCACCCTTTATAGTATGTGGTGCACAAAACATCCATAGGCAAGACTCTACTTAACACGGCTTGCGAACTCCACAGGATATGACTGCTCTGTTACCAAGTTTGTCACGCCCCGCCTTGGGAGTATAGCGGCTTTTGGTGCCCTATTAGGACTTGAAGCGCTGAAGCTATGAGCCTAAGCACATCGGTACTGGGCGCTCTAACTGAGATTCATGGAATCGACGGGCTATATAACGAGTTTGTAATCGGCCTCGGCGGCTTGGGCCTATAGCTTGTACTATAACATCGGCTAACCAGAATCATACTCGCCTTAGGGAAACCTATGCGGGCGACAAGGCCACCATCTCAAGTCTAGTTATCTCTAACTCAATATAACAAATCTTGAACATCTACGTGACCGGCAAGGTCCCACCACTACCTGCTTGGATACGGCCCCGGGCGGCCAACACAAAGCAATACTAAACGGCTAAACATACGCACGGCCCCCTGCTTGTGGCACAGCTAGCCACGGAGATATATACACAATGCGCAGCCTCTAAGAATGCGATAAGATGGTAGGGATAGGGCTCCGACCTATCCGTACTATAACAAAAGAAAATGAAATACACCTACGAATATCCAAGCTCGGATGGCCGGTAGTGTGACTTTGCGCTCGCTAGGATCATGAGGGATCGCCTCACCATCTATGGTACCTGCGAAAAATGAAGCGCCCCAAACGGGTCGTACCATTAGTCTTTCGAGTATCAAAACAAACTGATCATAAGCTGAATATAAGCAACATAACTAGAAACTCACGAGCGATTAGGAAATATAAAGCGTGCGGAGTGATGGAATACGAAACAAACATGCATGCTGAGTATGGTAGGAGCATACCCCGCCGACGTGGCGATCTGCTGTCTATCGGCTAATAAATAACATATATATACATATATATAACAAGCAAGGACCAATACCGGCCCCCATAAGCCGGAAGGTGCCAACAGCCACCACAATCTATACCCTTGCAGGGTCAAAGCCATCAAATAGTCTCACTCCACCGTCTACTAACTACGAAGAGCACCTCACAGCCCACCAGGTTGTAGCTCGGGCTATGGGTGGACTATAAACGTGTCTGAGTCGGAAAGACTCTTATCTTGTAGATGTATGCTTATATGCTTGTATCTGTAATCACCTTGCCCAGGCGCAAGCGCACTGAGGTAGCTTCTCATTTTGCTATCTTGTCGGCACGATATAGGGGAATGCTCCATCCCCATCTTCGTCCCTCTTGCCGGACGGCATGCCCTCCTTGGAGTAGCGTATACTCACCCTTACCGGCGGGCGAGTACGGCACAGCTATTAACCCCGGGGGCGGCGAGGACGCTCAAAAGGGGCTGCCTTCATAGCACAAACAAGTCTCGGCAAACAATAATCACATATAGCAAGCATGTTTGAATTGAAAGAAATACTATTTGTGTTCGATTTCTTATTCCGAACTATTTTCTGCTTTAAGCGTTCTCATCTTGAACTATCTTTATGCTCAAGGAGATATTATACGTATGCGCTATCTTTGTATATGAGATATTATACGGCATACGGCTATCTTTTGTAAGCTGAGATATTATCGCTTGTCTTATATTGCTTTACTAACTTTTATTACGAATATATATCATAATATTATAAAAACATGCTTGCTAAATTCCTCTTGGACTTAATTCTCGACTTAAATTCTTTCTTCTATACATCACGCTATTTACTATGTTTGGATTACTAACTAGAAGGAATTAGCTTTACATACCTTCGCCGGATTTTCTGACTAATGAGCGAAGCTCGGTCAATTACTACGCTATTTCTCCCAGCGCATTCATATATGAGTTGAGTATAACTAAATAAGCTAATATTCTAGATGAAAATATTGCTTTCATAATATGTATATGCCCAAACTTTGGCTTATCGAGAAACGGTAGAAAACTCGCTATTTCTCGAGAGAATCCGGGAGGATAAATACTCACTTTAGGGCTAGGAGTATATTGACAATAATTTAGAGCAATTCCACCTTAGCTCGGTAGCACGACGGTGCGCCGAATTTCATGAAACTAAACCCGTAGGAATGCTCCCTTCTTTGCATAATACCTCGGTATCTAAGTTAGTCGAGTTTTGGCCGCGTTTGTGGCGTAATCGAGACGGAAATTATCAAAGAACCTTCGTTCCTCCTTCTCTTTGATTTGCTCTCTGTTTTTCACTGAAATTATGTGAATTTTAATTAAAAGCCAAAGTTTGGAGGCTTATATACTTGGGCTGGACACGGGGCCTCAGTGACACGGAGCCAACGCGACCCTCCCTCCATGGCACGTTGCCATCGCGGAGCGCTCTACCCCGGCTCCTTGCGATGGTTCGACGAGTTTCTTATCCGGTCTTTCCACCTGGGCCTTTTCCTAGCATGTATGGCATCAAAAACTCTTAAAAAATATGCGAATAGGCCATACACATGTTGAGAATTTATGGGGTGTAACGGGAATCTTCATCTTTGTCACTCTTTCATCTCTACAACTAGAATAACATAGTATTAGTTCATTAGCCGGTGCATGTGCAAGTGCACACCGATCATGCAAGTAGTAAAGTGACTTTGCGAGCCGAATATCGAACCCATAAGGACTAGATAACCAAGTTCATGTATTTTTTAGAATTTCACAAGTACAAAAGTAACCAAGAAATTGTTGTTTGTTTATGATTCAAGGTTAACATGAAATCGGAACTACAATGAGTTGTGATCAATATCAGAGGAATCAAGGGGTTAAAGGCCAACATTCATGCATAGCTAGAATTCTCATTGGTTCAAGTACTTATCTTCGTTGGTTTGCAGCATTAATTTCATGTTTATGGTCTTTCGAGCCTCTAAATATCTATTCGAATTAGCCTCACAACTACATCATTGTGCGGGGATGTGATAACCTAATTAATATGCATTTATCTTGAGTTATTGTTTATAGGGTTAATGCCCTTGATTACGGTACTTCCAAGCTACAATCATTTAACCAAATTTAGCTTCACAACTTCATCTTTGAGCTTGATGATGTAACAACATAATTTATAAATGTTTAACTTCTCTATCTCATTTAATAACAAAACGAAGCGTACTAGGTATATTTCTATCCTAAATATTAATCAAGTCTAGAAGACAAGAACTCGCTTCTTGCATGCTTTCATCTATTCTCATGTATTGTCATTTTGGGTTCTACAAAAGAATCATGAATATATTCTAATGGTGATCAATTAGTAGAATAGTAAAGTAAAAATGCAAGACAAATAATAATGAAGAAACTCAACCTAAAAGAATAATTCGTTAAAGAATTCATGTCGAATGAGGGTCTTTGCCACTCCTTGGTTTACATGAATTCATATTATCATACAATCCATGTATAAATAAGAGTGAAAAGAAAATAGAAAACCAACCGTAGGTAGGGCCTTCTTCGTCGCTCCCTCTCCTTAAAAAGTCGTTCTTCTCCAAATATGATGTGATGTCTCAAAATAATGCCTAATTTTTCCTTTTATACAAGCTTGGAATTTTGCCTTTGGTGAACCACACTCTATGACATGTTGTTCGCACCAACAAAGCAGCATGGGACGGCCACAGTGCGGAGGGATAAGGTCGGCATTGGCATAGAATCTTTTGCTAGCGTGGCATAGGCGTACGTCGCCTTCTTCCCTTGCATGGAATGTCGGTGATGTGCATGAAAACTAGATAAGAAAGGTCTTGCGCATCGATTACAGGCGTGGCACGATTGTGAAACGCGCAATCTATCAACGTGACACGTTGCCATCATGAAAACCCTTAATTTGAGTTTTTTGCATGCCTTCAACTTGAAAATTATTCCTTGCTTCCTTCTTGCTCATGCATCCTCATCTTTAGCCTCATCGTAGCATTTTCACCTATAAAATAAGCTAATCACATTTGCTAGTCCATGCACATATCTATAAGAAAAACACATGGGATTATATTATATAAGGTGCAAACTAGGCTAGAAAAAGCGTATAAGATAGTACTTGGGCATGTAAATATGCCCAAGATCGGTTCACTACGGATCAAGACCCCACTATAATCTGAGCCCATCGGTCGAACTTCTAAAATAGCAGTGGTACAATATCAACATGAGCAGTATATAAATAATGTCTCTATATCTTCAATGCATGCACCACTACAGTAAACTCTAAATCAAGGGTTTGGTAATTCTTCTCATGCTTTCTCAACTTTCTAGAATCATAGGTAATCACTTTTTCATGTTGCATCAAAACACCCCTAACCTAATGCTTGAAGCATCTGTATACAACATATCCCTCTAAAGCCTTTTGGTAAGGCTAATGCGGTATGGTTGTCATTTTTGTCTTTCACTCTGAATACTCTACTCACAAACCTTGGTCCTCTTGGATCTTAGTTTTCTTTTGAGTCGGCCTTGTCAATGGTACAAATAGGGAAGAGAATACTTCTATAAATCTTCTATAATACTTGACTAACCCCCAAAAGTTGTGAAATTATGTTGGAGTTTTGGGTTTAGGCAAGTATTCACAACCTCTATTTTCTGCGAAACAACCGGGATACGCATCGACACAATATAGCCTTAGAAATCCATAGAATTCAACCAGAACTCATAATAGAGAACATCACATATATCTTGCGATTTCTAAGTACCTTGAACACTAATAAGAGATTATCTCTATGCCTAGCCCTTGAACATGAATATACAAGGATATTATCAATAAATACTATCATGAGCAGAGATCTAAAATTTCTGAATATGATGTTCATCGGTTCCATAAACAATGTTGGGGAATTCGAGTTCGAAAGACATCTTTAGAACTTAAAGTGGCCATATTTGGTTCTAAAAGCTATCTTTGGAATATCTTATTCCCAAACTCTTACACGATTGTACCTTAATCTCAAATCAATCTTCGAGAAATAATTGGCACCTTGTTCTTTGATCAAACAAGTCATGTTATTCTTAAAAGGGGATATTTGTTCTTAATAATGAATTTATTTCATTAGTACTCTATATACATTTGTAGTGAGTCGTCTTTCTTTCTCACAAACAAGATTGTGCACCCTATAATGAAGCACTAGGCCTAATAAAGCCTTTATCAAGAAAGTCTTTCAATTGATCCTTCAACTCGTTTAGCTGGCCAGTGTCAATCGATGAGGAGGATTAGATATAGGCCGTGTATCTTGTGGCAAATCAATAGCAAAATCGATTTTCCTTAAGAATATGGGAGCTCAATTGAAACATATTCGAAATTCACTAACAACCAAAATAGGCTGAAGTGTTCTTCCAATTTTGTCGGCATATCTCGAACTCTGACAATATGATAAATACAACCTTTTGCAATAAACTTCCTTTCCTAGAGATAGGATATGAACCTACATTTAGGCACAAGCTGTTGTGCCCTTATACTCAAACAATTTCTCTAGAGAAATAGAGAATCGACAATCTTTTCCGGTACTTAACATTGGCATAACATGGTGCTATCAAATCCGCTTTGTTACATCAATGTCAATCATCTCTAACTCTACTAAGTCTACAAAAGTTTGGCGGGTAACAATTTCAACCGTATAACCTCGATAAATTGTCTTGGAAATAATGGATTCACCAATAGAGTGTATATCTGATGGCAGTCGGCTGGAGCAATTTTGGTACTACAAATTTTTTTCTACGTGCCGAGAATAACATAGGAAAGAGTGGAGCCTAGATTTAACAAAACATATACTAAGTAGAACAAACATTTGGAGTTTTACTGTCTAACATCTAGTGCATAGCACAATAGCTTACGACAATAGCCAAAACTAGATGCTCCTGTTCTACCTTTTCACTCTACCTTTACTGCTTGAAGTCATGGAGTATGCTGGTAGAATATGCTGCTAGTGAATATGACCCGTTGTTGATCATTCTGTTGACCCTTATCACCCTGATCTCTAGTGGGCGATCCTTAATCATATGCCCCTCATATCCATATGAATAACATGATGTGGAACTATATTTAAATCTCCCAATGTGCCTCTTGCTACATGTAACATAATATGAGCCTCTCTCTTGCTATGAGCACGATTCTCGCTGAAATCTTGCACGGACACGATCATCCATGATGATCAAACGCGTGTCTACTGCTAATAATGGGGTTATATTCTAGGTGGCCTACCTAAAAATTGGGCTATGGGTCCACCTTTTGGCTTTACTGCATATAAATCAGCCCAATCCTGGTCCTTCTATGTTGTCCATTGTCTACCCTCTCGGCCATACGTTGTTGCTATATGGCGTCTTGTATATTATTTTTTGAAAAAGAGTCAGACTCCATGATTTATACATGTCTTCTTGTAATGCATGCGTATAAGACTCAACATACTCTAGATCAAGCCCTATTGTGAATCGATGTACCACAGCGAGGCATTGTAGCATCAAAGGTTGGTTCACATGTAGCCAAGGATTCAAATCTTAGTGCATACTCTTGGACGCTCATCCTCTGATACTCCGGATGTAGAAAAATTATCTACACCTTGGCCTCGGATCTGTTTTGGAAAATGGTGATCTATGCAATCCTCAAAACAAGCTGGACCGGGGAGGTGGAGGTGCATCCTTCTACAGATCTCTCCAAACATTCATCCCACATAATTACTAGATCTCGAAGTAGAAACACAACAAACTCAATTGATTGAATATCTAAAGCATGCGGAACTCTAAAATTTACGTGAAGCTAGTCAAGAAAATGCTAAGGGTCATCTTTATGATGCATTTGATGTGTAGAAAGTTGTGACACATCTTTACTTTATTTCATAGAATTTTGCATGTCATTAGGTGCTAAATTAGGTGGAAACAAACCTTATTACGCTATGTTTCAAGAACCCAGAAGCAATGAAGAAATGAAAGGAGTTTAGGTCAAAAAGTGCTCAAGGACAAGGCAACATACAAACTATTTGTCGAAAAATGGTCTACCTCACCTACGAATCCCTTCTCTACTTTAAATTCTTAAAACCAAACAACAGGAGGTCATATGAAATGCTGACTTGGAAAGATTGGCAAGTCTTCCAAAGTACGGACCATCCAATTGAAAAGAATAGTTTAATGACAAAAAAAATGGTGCAAGGTACAAACTATCTTTTCAAATGATGGTCCTCTGTCAAAGAGGATGGCATGCTATTAGAAAGAACATGAAATATAAAAGTATAGACCAAAAGGGCAGTCCGTCCCTACACTTGACACTTCAAAGTTTGAATTAATTGGGCTTTTCTTGACATAGTATAAATAGATTTTTCTTGTAATTTTAGAGAGCTTTTAAATTATTCGGTTCATGCATGGAAGTAGAGAGTAGAAAGTGGCAAGTTTAGCCTAGTTTTCCAAGTAGATTCTACATATTAGCTTGTAACTTGAATATTTCAATTCATCTATTGAAGATTTCAATTTCAATGAAGTAAACATGTCGTGCTAATTCTCTTCTTCTTCTTTCTATGGGTAACAAAGCCATCTCTAGGATTGGGAACCTAATTATCTAATTTGTTAAAATTGGGTTTGGGCTTATGAACATTTGATTGATTTTTGCGTTATAGTGTGTGGTAGTGATGAGAATTATCCAAACCTGATGGCTTGAAAGAAAATTTAGGTAGGGTTAGGATCGATCAGCAATAACTCAAGGCATACTTGTTTAATAGATATTCCTATACATAGGTTGAATTCTAATTGGCAACAAGCAATTGGATAGAAGGGAGTTCTTTTCAATTTGACAAAATTGAAGTAGATTATTAAAGATACCCATGGGTTGGCTATGTAAATGGCTTACATGTTCATCAAAGTAGCCCATTCTCAATTCTTCCTCTTTCGGTGATTTTGGGGGATCAACCCATAATTGCTTTCACTTTCCTGGAATTATCTTTAATTAATTACAAACCTAGAATATTGCACTCTTTAGCCATAGTTAAATTTTACTTCGCTCAATATGAATAGACTCTAATCTTGTAATACTTCGGTATTTAGTACTAGATAGTACGGAGAAGCCGAGTAGTAGATCTATGAAGTTGACCCCAACTCCTTATTTGGTTCTATATTTTCTACGATAGTTTTCACTACCCAAATATTGGGAGTGGATTATAATGACATCAAATATTATGGCGCATTAATGGGGACTACGACATAACTTTTATCTAGCCCTAATAGACTAGTTTGGTTTCTTAGTTCTATTTTTCACCTCTTCTTTTTGTTTTGTCTCGTCTTGGATCATCATGGATGCTACTTCAATAGGATATTTGGAGAATGCACTCATGAAAGCCAATGAGGAAGTTGGCTATTTGAGCACGATTTTCCTACAAAAGGTAAATGATGTGTCATTATGATTATCATCAACATCTACACTATGCTAAAGGAGAATGGACAATTTCACAACTCTACAAATAACGACCCCCATCAACACTTGAAAATTTTCTTAGATGTGCGCTACCTTCATAAGCAAAATAACATTTCGAATGATGCTATCGATACGAGTGTTTGAATATTGATTTTCCGATGAGGCAAGGGGCCGATTGCATAGACTCACTCCAAACTAAATTCATACTTAGCAAGGATTGGTGAATGTCTTCTTGAAAAAGTGGTTTCTACCTAGAAAAAGGCGGGCAACGAGAACATATATTTTATTTTCGGTAGCTACCGAGAAAATAGTTGTTCGAAGCATGAGATGCCTTGACACAGTCCATTGCCAATAATGTCTCTTGTGGGTGCTTTATGGACAAGACATTCTACAAAATTTCATCATTTTTAACAAATAACCAAAGCACTACCATGCTTGGCATGGTGGGGACAAAGTGGAGGAATCATTATAGGAGTCCTTCTTTATTTTATTTGATGAAGTATAATCAAGAGTATGATTAGATTATGGCCACTATAGCAACCAAGATAGCCCTTTGATCTCGGGAAAAATAGCATGCCCGAATGACGCTTGATAACTTAGTTTAGTCTTGTTTTTCTTGATAATTGTATATACATTTCATGTGATTTTATATAAATGTGAATATGTGCTAACCAACGCCCAGTTAATCCTTGTTTTGTAGGTTTTCAATGATTTTGAGGAATAATTTATAAGTTGGTGAAGTAAGAGGAATGGTGGCGAGAGCAATGGGCGAAAGTCGGCAGGGAGAGGCCATGGCAGAAGCACAGTGAGCCGGGCGGTATGCCCACGTAGTGTGCGCGCCAGCGCCGTACCACGCCTATGCCGAGGCACGCAAGCGAATGCGACAACGGCGGAGCTCCGGTGCGCCGGCAGCGTGCCATCTTTGTGCCGGCTCCATGATAGAGGGTGCCAGCAGCGGCCCCGCATGAGAAAGCGTGTCACGGCGCGGCCGCGGTGACACTTTCAGCGATTTTAGCTTGGGAGGCAATTTCAGAGCCTCCACGTTACCTCCATGTCACGGAGCGGTGCTTGCGTACACTTTCAGTGACACGGAGTCGTTCCATGACATGCTAAATTGTGCATGTTTTCTTTACCTAAATAGGTCCCTTAGCTCCTAAATCCAATTGGTCATGATTTTGTCACGGAGAACTACCTAGGAGTGAAGGGAAGTGGGAGAACTCAGCTAGCGTTTGTCAAATTCCCTTCTCGTCTATCAATTCATAATTATGTTAATTTAGTAGTAGTTTCTTGTATTTTAGAACATGAATGGCTAGAACCCTTCCTCTGGGGTTGAAGCCGCCGAATTATGATTATGATTGTGGCAAATTGTTTTAGAATTAAGTTATTGATTGTTGTTTTTTGTCTTGCATTCTGGATTGTTGGTTGTTTATGATTGATCACCATGAAAACATATACGTTAGCTTGAACTATGCTTGAAAGCATTTACCTAGAGTCGAAGCAGAGAATGTAAGGGTGTTTTAATATCTCGGGATATAATTTTGTGTTGGATAGAAATATGCCTAATGCCTTACTTAGTTGTCCTTGGGGGGGTATTTAGAGACCAACTTAGGATTATCACATCACCATTCGAAGAAGTAGTTGTGAGGCTAAGTTGAGTAAATGGTTAGATGCACGAAAGTCCTAATCATTTCCACGTAAACCACAACATAATGATTACCCACCAGAACTAGAATTAGCATCCTCGCTCACAATGATGCGCGAGGCTAGTTTAATCGTGTTTAGAGAGCTCAAAAGACCATGAACATGCAATTCTAATTATGTGAGACGACAATCGATAGTTTCATACTTAAACCATTCTAAATCGTAGTATCGTATGATTATACGGTTTTAACTCTATGTTGCTCTAAGTGAATTAAGAATATTTCGTTGGCCATATTGGAGCTTAATTAAATCTCGCTAGAAAATTTCTATAATCAACATTTTCGGTATGTAAGATCACACGTGAAATGGATAGTTAGAGGAATGGAGTCAGTCCACAATAGGTTTGACATTCCGGTTCTCTAACAGAGCCACTATATTACTTGACCCACGACCCGTACACTTGCGGTATGCGCGGTGGGGCCTCGTCAAGTTTTGAGCGCAGTTGTCGGGGGACTCGAGGATTTTGATAATTTTATCTATTTTTGTGTGATTTTTAAATTTCCTTAAGTGTTGAGAAACTTTGTCTTAGTATGACTTATTGCAGGTGAGAGGTTGTCTGGCTAAAATAGAGAGCTTGTGGAACCGTTGCTTGAACACGAGCGTCAAATCCATTTGCGAAGGAGAGTAGCTCACAGAGCAAAAGCTGAAGACTTCAAGTACAACAAAAGCCACCAGTGGGACAAGCACAATTTTCATCGGAACGCAGTGGCAGCCGAGACAGTTCGCGAAGTGGCAATCCCACTAGCGATGAATGTAACCTCTAGTATCCGTAAACCGGAGCACGGAGAACTTTGAGCTTAAACGAGCATCTTTCTTGTTTGTTACATTCTAGTGGTAAATTCAGGATGGCACATGAGGACCTGGCGGCACTTACGGAGCTTTTTATAAATTAGTGACACGTTTGTCCCCACCGTGTCCACGAGATTATATCCGACTAACCCTTTTCCCATTTCCTTTGTTGGGGAGAGGAGAAAAAGTGGTTGAAGGTTGAGCCACGCGAACTCCATAACTTCGTGGAATGACTTGGCTAAGTTCCTTATCGGATTCTTTCCTTGAGCAAGGCGCAAGAGATTCTGCGTGAAATACTCGGTTTCAAGCAGAAGCACGATGAAAACTTGTATATGGCTTGGGAATTCAACTCATTGTTTAGAGGCGCACGTCACGGCAATCAAATGAAGTCTTGGCCCATACCTTTGTAGAATTTCTAGACCCACACACAAAAATATTACTGGAGTCTACGTCGGGTGGGCAAGCCTTGGAAGAAAGGCATTATGATGAGTTGTACTTTGTTGAACGGGAATTTCTCAAGGAGATCAGGAGTACTTTTGTGAGTCATTGAGAGGGGCAAGGAAAGAGAATAGGGTTGATCGAGGTTGATGGAATGAATGCCATGGCAACGCATTTAACTTCGTTCCCGGCATTAGATGATGACTCGGTTCAATAAGCTTAGTATGAACCAACACCGAGGGCAGTTAATACAGGTTCGGCAAGCTCCTAGTTGGTGTGAAATTTGTGGTATCTTGTGCCGAAGATCTTGTGGAACGATACGGAATCGATCCAATTTTGTTGGTAATGTGCATAGGAATCAGAATTTTGGAAACAACTCCAACATAAATTGGCCGGGCCACCCGAATTTTTCTTGGGGTGGAAACCAAAAGCAAGGGTATCACCACCCTCAACAACGGCGGTAGGCGAATAGGCGGAATGATGGGCATGTTGCGGCAACATTGAGGAAACATTGCAGAAAATCATGGAGCCCCTGACTTGAATTAGCGAAAAGAATCGAGTAGAGGATGGCAACGGACCTAAAGAATCAGCAAGTAGCCACTAGAAATCTTGAAGAAAACAAGTGGGTCGGATAAACGACTTGCTCAAAGCATGAGATCGCAGGGGATTACCCCGGCAGCGAGATCCTAGCCCCCGGCGGATCAATGCCATCGGTCTTAGAAGCGGAAAGCAATTAGATGATGCGGTGCCTAAAGAGGCTGAGAAAGGAGGTGCAGCGAGTTGGTTGGGCAGGACCATCAACCGACAACTAGGAGCAAGTCAAAGTGCTGTGAAACACAATCCGCAACCTTCATTGCATCCGGCAGAGACCACCACCACCATTCCCTCGAAATTCCAGAAAGAGCAAGGAGGAGGAATGTTTCAAAAAGTTCTTTGGGAGGTTCAAAGAACTTCACATCCATTTTCCTCTTATTGATGTTTGCGAGGAATGCCCACGTATACTAAATACTTGAAGGAAGTGATGGCGAACAAAGTTAGATTGGGGACGTCAGTGTGCGGCGGAGTGCAGTCACACGGTATTGAGCAAAATGCCAAAGAAGCTCAAAGACCCCGGGGAGTTTTACCCTCCCCATACAAATTGTAAAGTGAGGTCTTTGCATGACTTTGTGTGATTTAGGGGCCTTGATTAAATCTAATTCCCCTATCCTTATTCAACACCACGGGGTTGGGAAAACCGAGGCCAGACAAGGTTAATGTTAATGTTGGGCGACAAGTCGCCCGAGTGACACTGATGGAATAATAGAGGACCTTCTCATTAAAGTAGGTAAGTTTATTATACTGCGGATTTTATTGTCTTAGATTTTCGGAGTTGATGACCGAGGTACCCCGATCTTGGGGCGACCATTCTTGGCCCATAGAAGGAGGCGATTGTCTTGAAAGGGACCACGAAAATGAGGTTGAGGATGAAGAAGAATTCTTCGAGCGTTTACCAGAAATGAACCCATCCGCTGCTTCTGAAACCTTTGTCGAGGTTAGTGTGTTGTCGGAGGATGAGTGTGGGGTTGAGATTTACAGTGCATGGCCAAAGGCAATGTCAAGTGTTCGGCAGAAATTAGATAAAGGGCTTCCAATTTGAGAAGTTGGAGAAAGAGAGGAGCAGTGGAGAAATTTGTTTCCTCCCGGCTTGACAAAAGAAAGGAGATGGTTCTCAGAAAGACAGTATGAGGATTTCTTGAAAAGGGCGGTCACGTCGTGCCACGACGTAAATAAGCGGCTTGCTTGGGAGGCAACCCAAGGGTACCTCAAGTACAACTTGTTAATTTTTGATTTTTGTTGTTGATTTTGTTATTTTGATTGTTGTTTGTGTTTTTGGTGGAAAGTTAGCACGGGTGCATGGAAATCCAGATCTGAGGAAGGTGGAAGCTAAGCATGGAATAGAAGAAGTGTGGGGTTGAACACCACCTCACAAGAAGTTGAAAGGAAAGCATGCTTTTAGCTAGCATAGAGGCTCAGGGAGTATTTCTCATCCTTTGAATGCTAATTTGATGCTATGAGAACATAGCTTGATTTAAGTGTGGGGTGAGAAAATTTTCAAAAGAATTTTGTGTAACAAGTTTTGGTGAATGGAATGCTTGTGTGAAATTGGGGAGAAAGTTGAAAAATTTGTTGTGGATTAAGCATGACTTCATCACCCGTTGATTTTTTCTTTTCGGTTCTTTTCCGGCGGGGTCTTTGAACCGAAGAATAGAATTTTTTTATTTTTTCGTTTTGTCTGTATATAATGATTTAGTCATAATTAGGGACTGTTCCCGACAATGGATGGATGATGACCGTCTTGAGGAAAATTGAGTCGGTAGGTTTTGAGTTTTGAAACCAATGTTAATGGATGCTTGATGTTCTTGTTATGTGTTATAAATAATTGTAAGATGCAAGTGTGGTTAGTGATGTATGCAAGAATTGTATAACTTTGTGTGAGACACACAGGCTCTTGGGTGACTCTATGTGATTAAAGCTTAATTTTGAATTCTGTAGTTGCATTTGTGAGTTAAGAGTCTGGCCGAATGTGTCTTGGATTGAGCATGCCATGAGTGTAGGTTTTGAGTATTACGTGCTATTGTGGAGTGTCTAGAACTTGCACATTGAGTTTGTAAGCGAAATGAAGGATGTGAATTGTAGGAGATGATTTAGGCATTTCTTTGAATGAACCTACTTTTTATCCCTCATTTTACCTACCTTGAAAAATTAATCCTAGTTAGCCCCATTGAGCCTTAGACCTATTCTTTGATAGCTGCAACATAAAATTTGAATCTTTTTTTATTTCATTAGCCTTGAATTTGATCCAAGCTCTTAAGCGCTTAAAGGAAAATTTTAAAAGAGCAAGGAGTGAGAAGAATAAAAAGGAAGGAAGAATGATAGCAAGTTGTAGAAGTTGAGAAAAGGACAAAGGTGCACTTAAGTGAATGGTTGATTATTAGTAGGAGTAAGAAAACATAATAATTAAAAGTTATTTATAGAACTCCTTACTAATAAGTTAAAAATGCCCCTAAAGAAAGAACATAAGAGGAAAAGAAGGCTAGAAAGGAGAAAAAGGGAAGTAAGGGAAGGGAAGTTCGTAATGAGGCGTGATGTATTAAAGCCTTAGGAAAGATAGTCACTATTTTGGCCATCATAGTACCTACGCGTGCTGAGTTACATTACAACCTAAAAAGTCCTACTTGATCTTACATTCATAAATTCTCAAATTAGTGGAGTAAAACACTAAGGGCAAGCTTATGAGTCATTACATGATGCATGTAATTCTTTGTGAGTGAGCGTAAGTCTATTCATGTACCCACACATGTTGTGATTTAAAAGCTGTTTTTGCGTGTGAAAATGGTGGCTCTCTTCAGTGAGGCACATGTCGAATGAGATATAATTCATGTGGCATTTCTTGATCGGTTGATTTGCATGAGTTCTTTGAGATTGAGAGTCGATTCTTGAGGTTAAGAAGTCTTAACGGAGTTGTATTTCATTTCAATGATCAAATCGTGCATGCTCTATTCTTAGCTTGTTGTCTTAAGTAATCATTATAGCAGTAGGTGAATTATCTTGCTAAAATTGGTGTAGTAGTCTCATATTCATAGATGTAAAAAAGGTTGTTCGAGGACGAACAAGACTTTAAGTGTGGGGTTGTGATCTCGGCAAAATAGCATGCCAGTGGCTTGATAACTTAGTTTCGTCTTGTTTAGCTAAGTAATTGTATTCATTTTCATGTGATTTTATATAAATGTGTGAATATATGTGCTAACCAACATGATTAGTCCTTGTTTTGTAGGTTTCAATGATTACAAGGAACTAATTTATAAGTTGGTGAAGTAGAGGAATGGTGGCGAGAGCAATAAGTAGTATTCGAGTAGGCCTAGCAAGGCGGCGCGCCAGGCGCGTGTGCCACGCGTGCGTGTGCATCGCCCGGCAAGTGCCACACCTATTCCGAGCACCTTGTAGCCGGAGATGCGGCAGGCGAGGCGAGCTCTAGCGTGCCGGCAACGTGCCCGCGCCGTGCCAGCTCCATGATAGAGAGATTGCCAACGCTTATTTGCACGCCGAAAATGTCCGCAGCGGCAACAGCGGTGACATCGGCGATTTGGCTTTGGAGACATTCTAGAGAGCCTCCACGTTACCTTCGTGTCACGGAGGTAGTGCTCCATGATACACTCCGTGACACGGAGCCGTCCATAACCGGCGAAATTGTGCATTTTTCATTTACTATAAATTAAGCCCTTAGCTCCTAAATCCAATTGAGTGCGATTTTATTCTAGAGAACTACCTAGGAGTGAAGGGAGAAGTGGGAGAACTCAGCTAGCGTTTGTCAAATTCCCTTCTCATCTATCAATTCTTGTAAGTATGTTAATTTAGTAGTAGTTTCTTGTAGTTTATGAACATGATGGCTAGAACCCTTCCTGCAGGGTTGAAGCCACGAATTATGATTGTGATTGCATGAAATTGTTTTGGAATTAAGTTATTGATTGTTCTTTTTGTCTTGCATTATTTGGATTGTTGGTTGTTTTTTATGATTATCACCATGAAAACATATACGTTAACCTAGGCATATGCTTGAGAAATCATTTACACAAGTCGAAACGCGAGGAGAATGTAAGGATCATGTTTGTATCTCACGATATAGTGTGTTAAGTAGAAATATGCCCTAATACCTTGCCCAGTTGTCCTTGAAAGTCTTCAAAAGAACAACCCAGGATAATCCATCCTGAGTCGAAGAAGTACTTGTGAGGCTAAGTTGAGTAAATGGTTAGATGCACGAAAGTCCCTTATCGTTTCACGTAAACGACATTATAGATTGCCCACGAACTAGATTTTAGCATCCTCGCTCACAATGATGCGGCGAGGCTCGTTTCGTGTTTAGAGGCTCGAAAGACCATGAACATGTAATTCTAATTATGTGAGATGACAATCGATAGTTTCATACTTAAACCATTGCAAATCGTAGTATTGCATGATTATACGTGTTAACCTGTGTTGCTCCTAGAGTGAATTAGAATATTTTCGTTGACATATTTAGACTTAATTAAATCTATTCAGAAAATTTCTATAATCAACATTTTCGATATTTAAGATCACACATGAAATGGATAGCTAGAGGAATGGGTCTAGTCACAATGAGTTCAACATTCCGGTTCTTAAAAAAGATCCACTATATTACTTGCCTGACCCGTACACTTGCGGTATGCGTGATTAAGACCATAAATCACCCTTCTCACAAACGTTAGGGTGGGTCTTGCGTCAAAAAGGTGCATGCTATTGATGAGACCATGAATGGTGTTCAATACGAGCATGGATACCCTCCTCCTCTATAAACGTGCTCCGATTTTTACATTGAGCAACCTTGTAAAAGTGGAGAAAGACAACTATGTAGGAAACTCCTCTGGTGGAAATAGCCACATATTAGTAGGACCACCCCTCTTCTTCGTATCCAAGGGCAATGGAGAGCTCAACGCAAGGTCGAGGTCAATATTACCTATTGAAAATGTGATATATTAGTCAAAATCATGGTTCGCAAAATGGTGGAAATTACGAGCAGGCTCATCTTCTTATGAAAACCTAGAGGTCCCCCTTCTAACTCCCAAAATTGTAGGGAGGGCCCTTCACATGATCATGGAGGCTCAAAGCTTAAAGGTATGTTAGAGAAGGTGCTTTCCAACTAGGAGAAAATTGATACTTGTCTAAATAGTCTCACAGAGATTGTATGATCTCACAAAGCGTCATTCAAAATTAAAGAAACAAGTACAAGACCTTTCCCGTGACAAAATTCCAAAGCAAAAAGGCCATCTCCCTAGTGTCAAATGATGAATCAAAATACAGTCATGTGGGACCTTAGATGCTCAAAATATGGCCATTGTCACTAGGAGTGGAAAATTTGAAACTTTGTTGATGTTGAGGTTATAAATGGTATGACGGAGAATAAGTACGAAATTATATTGAGTTTGACAACCCGGAAGAGAGGCTGAAAAAGCCTTGGTGATGAGGTAGTTGGTGGATCCAAAAAACCACCATGTGACGATGTTCAAAAAGATAGTTTAGTTGTCCTAAAGGAATGCGAGAAGGCCTAGGGAGGAGTAGATGACTTTACAAAATATTTTCCTCCACATGTCCTCCATTTCCTATTGAATTACTCAATAGGCTATTGATGCAAAAGTAGTAAAGCACATTGAGTGGCTTAAAGAAGCAACACTTCTAGGTACCTTCATTGATGCCATCATAGAGATGCCGTGTTTGCTAATATTTGAATATGTGGTTGACTAGAAAGCTCTTGTGTTAAAAGATTAGTTTATCCTTGTAACACATAGAGTGAGTTCCACCATAGCAGGCACATGTGTTGAAAAAAAATAAGACCTGAAAAGAATACTCTGATTTCGTTCCAAATCAGTAACTTTGATTGCATACATGCCCTTTATGATAATGAGGCAAGTATTAGTCTGATGTATCTTGTCATTTACAAGTACGTATTATCCATGATGAGGTCCACCTCCATTCGACTCCGGATGAGTCGACAAGACTATTAAGACAGATAGGGGTGGTGAGATATGCTTGTCAAGTGCGAAAGTTCATGCTTGAAAGACTTTGTGGTTCTTAACTGCGACACGGATGGAGATATTCCCTTTATTCTTGGGAGATCATTCTTGGCCACTAGGAGAGCCTTGATGGATTTAGAGTAGCATGAAATAATATTACGATGGGGCGAAGTACTTTCAAAGCCCATAGGAATTGGTACATTTTGTTGTCGATGTTGAGAAAGGAGTTGGTAAGGTAGTGAGCATGCAATTCTTTGCATCACCCTAAGAAAGAAGATTTAAATCAACATGGGTGAAGCCGGTACCTCTGTGGCACCAAAAGCGGGAAGTGGGTGAGGAAGTCTCATCCCAAAGATGGCTTACCAAGTTTGTAATCAGTACTACATCATGCCACTATATTATGAGACCACTACACCATCGTGCCACGACATTAAATCAAGTGCTTGTTAGGAGTCAACCCAAGCTACTTTTGGACTAGTGGGTGTTGGTGCATGCATTAACACTTGAAAAATGGAGGAAAGTGAGGTACTAAAGTAGAAAAGGAAATCTTATTTATGGCGAAACAATGGAACAAACGAATCATCCTTTTGAAGGAAGAAATTGCATTTCCACCAATCTTTTGACCCCACTGACCCACTAGAAAGGATGGGCAGAGATAAAATGTATGGGCCGTATTCTATCAAAGCGATGCTGTCTATTTGGCCAGTCTCTGGTCATTATGCGAGAAATTAATGGACCCTTGTGGAGATTGAAATTTTGGAGTGTTCACATGGGATAGGTTAGTATTTAATTAGCCACCCATGTGTTTGACTGACGACCCAGCTTTGTTTGAAATAGGAATCAGTATACAAGATAGAGGTATTCGTGCCTAGACAAATGATGATACTCGTCTTTTCCTTCTTCTCCTTCTTCCATTTCTCCTAAAGTTTACACTCCACCATTGTAGATGCTAGTTACTTGAGGGTACTTTCTTCTCTTCACTCTTCCCTTACTATAACACATGCCAACATGAGACTAGGATTTGGAAACCCCAATTTGGAGTCGTGCTTCTTCACTCATAAAGCACACAAGCACTTGCTAGCTTATAGGTATTTTTCTTGACAATTGAGATTTAACTTTCATACCTAATGTGCTATTGAACCATGTATTGAATTAGGGTTATGGAATAGCTATGCTTAGAGTATGAAATTGGTGGGGAGGAGAACATAGGTTAAAATTGTTAGTATTTTGGGCGGGACATTGGAATTGTTTAAGTTTGTTTGATGCTTCAAATTAGCACATTTGAGCTTGATATTTGTATAGCACTATCCCTTTTCTAAGATTTTCAAAACATGGAAGTATCAAAGTTTTTGAAAATGTGTGAACCTAATAGGCGGAAGAATAGACGGTTCCGTTTTATTACAAAAAGACGGACCATCTATTGTTTCGTCAATTGAAACTATTAGTCCCAACATTCCGAGTCAAGAACGACTCGGTGTATAGATTTTCCTTTGGAAGGACACCTCGCACCTTGAGTCGCACATCAAAGTAGTGAGCTGGTAATTTTTAAGTTCAATTGACGGTCTGATGCAGTTTCATCTTTTAGGGTATGGATCATCCCTCTAGCCATCTACACTTACTTTACGGTAGTCTCCTTATACCTCGAGCTTATGTTCTAACGAGGTTTTATACATGATCACGGTTAAATGATGTTACACCTTGAAAAATATTTGGGTGATTATTTAATGTTTGTATGTTATGTTAAGGAAGTACGAGTTGTATAGTAGTTGTAGGCAAGGAGGGAAACATGTAAGAAGGAAAAACAAGAAGTATATGAAGTTCATAAGCAAGGGTCAACATTAAATGACCATTTCTCCCAACCTATAATAGGTTAGAAGCCCCGCGCCCTATTAAATTAAAGGTATTTGAGTATAGTTTTCGAAAAACTAAACCGCTCATCAGTGGAGATTGGAAGTAAAAAAATTATAGGCATTTTACGGTGGCACTATCGAGCGTGTGGGCCGCCACTCTAAAATCAGCCACCACCCAAACCCCTTTATATTTTGAGTTTTGTATTATGAAATCAGTTTCATCGTCTCCAGCAACTACTAAGGAGAAATGAAGTGGAAACCTCAGGACAAACTCCAACCAAACACAAGAAAAGAGTTAGTTTTCAAAAGTGTAAGGTGAGCTAGGGGCTATTTTTGGAGCTCATTTTTGCAATTCTTTTGGGGAAAGTTGTTGTGTTTCAGGAGCTAATTGTACTGAATATATGTCTACCTTGATGTAGGGATTAAATACAAGAGGAAATGATGAATTTTTACTCTCTTTAAATCACTCTAATTTGCAACCAAAAGTGCGGAATTCGGTAGCTAAGTGAGGTGCAGTTAATTTTGTGCAGTAGGTCCCAGCTCATTTTGTTAAGGATTTTTGGATGTTTCTTCATATGGAAATATACCACATATTTTGTAAAGGAATAAGAATAAGTTATGTAATGTTTCCTCTTATTTTCCCCCTCAAAGATAAAGAAAATAACTAGAGAAAATGGCTAAAATGTTATTGATGTTGTCGTGTGTTGTTGTTGCTACGTATACGCCTTTGGAAAGTTATTTTGGAGGGCTGCTTGTTTTCCGCTACATATTATTCTTATTTCTGGCCTATAAATCTAAGTGATAAAGTATGTTGAAGGCTGGTCATTGAAATTGTAATCGGCTAAAGAAAGTTTGTGGGAAAAAGGTATGGAAGACGCCCCGTCGATCGTTCTTTCAAGAGTAGTTAGTGCATTGTGAAGTTGAAGAGTAAAAATATTTTTACATGTAATTGAAAAAAATAAAAAAATTAAAAAAATTTAAGATTTAAAGTTTCAAATTTTATTGATGTTAAATATTGAGATTATGTCCCGGCAAAGAGTCGGTGCGTGCAATATTGTGTCGATTGTTGTAATAGTTGTACATCGAGTTGGAGACCCTCAACATGGGCATTGTTAGATGGTCTTTTACAGTATTTCATATATGTTATGTTGATCATGTAAGAGGTTCTGTTCACCTTATAAAATTAGAAATGAAGCTAAGAAGGAGACGTAAGAATAACGTACACTAGGATGAAGATATGCTTGCTAATTAGGGTAGCGGGGTACCAACACAACATTTTCTTAACATGGTAACCTATATTTATTTACGAGATATTTTATAGCTGCTATGGCTTATAAGAAATTCCATAACTCCTATACCTTATGCTCTTGGCACGTTATCGAGTTACTAGGTACTACAAAGTAAGCGAACGTTGACGCATAGTATCAATAATAAAATTTGAGTACTTCTAGTTGAGTTTATGTTGAGTCTATGCTTTCTAAGTTGAATACAGCTATTCATATAGAGTCCATGTATTCCAAAGTTGGGTCTAAGTCAAGTGTTAGTTTTTAAGAGAAATCGTAAGCGAGGTCCAGTGTGTGTTCCTCGAGCCTCATGTTCATGTTAAGTTTCTAAGTCAAGTTATGTATTATGTCCCATTATGTCGGTTGCTAGGGATATGATGTTGATTGGTCCTTCAAGAACCTTAAGGAAAGTATGGCCGCTATTTTAGCTTGAGTGGATAGAGAGAGCTCAGAGAAATCTAATCTTTTTTCATGAGATAGTAAAAAATGAACAAATTTAACCCTTTAGGGGTCCCTCCTTGCTTGAGGTGACTTTCCTCTTCACTTTGGGACACAAGTTGTCTAGTAAGTAATGCACCTACTTAGCCCTTTTTGGGGTTGGAATTATTTGGCCTTTACTACCTCTTAACACCCTTTTTCCTTCTTCTTTTTCTTTTAGTTAATATGGCTACAAATTGGTCAATTTGTCTAAGTAGGTGATGCACCTACTTGATTTTTTATTTGGTCCATGTATTCTAAGTGTGGCAGTACATCTACTTGTCACCTATTATCTTAATTAGCTAAAGAAAGTAGGTGGTATAATCCTCCCTTGGTACCACGCTATTTTTTCTTGCTGTATCTTATTTTATCTCCCTTATTTTCTTTTATTCATTTCCTTCTCAACTCATGGGATGCGGTTTTCATTTTGTGCCCTTTTTCCTCATTAAAATGTCACTATTTTTATTTTCTTGTCTTTTTTTTCATTGGAATGTTGTTCTCCTTTATTCAATAACCACATCACCCCCACATATTTTCAATCATCGTATTCTACTTTTCATACCAAACTTTTTATACCCCTACTCTAGCCACCCTCAACTTGGCGATCTACTTGAGTTGAAGTACAGAATGTCCAAGGAGAGACCAAGGGACAAAAGCAGGTTCGGTATAAAAAATATAGATAGGTAAATAGGCTAATGAAATAAATGGGTCAATTAGGCTCAAAATCAGGGATCAAGGAATTATTCACATTATTTGGGTATTCATATAGGCTCAGTGGACTAATAACCAAAGTAGCCTATGATCCTTTCCTAGTCAGTTACCTATAACCTTAGCAAGATGAACCAGGCAAGTTCTAGATGCATGAACAATGTAAGAACAACAACAATTAATCTCACACACACTTGGCACCAATTTGCACTATTAGTGAGTAATTATTAGAATATGTTCTATCTTAAGCAAAGTTGCTATATCAATATACAAACAATGTCAATAATAGATCCTTCAAGGTCAATATGTTACAAGATACACACATGCCACATCAAAAGATTGTAGAGGTCTCCATTTTCCAACATTTTAAAAAAAATATGTTTATTTCCAACAACTTCTTTAATTTTTCCCAAAATTTCTTTTACAAACCAAATAACACACAAATACAAAATTGAGTTGGACCCGTTATCTTAGTAAGTTACTTTGCATTGTTGAGTCAGTTCCTTTTCTTTGTTCAGTTAGTCCTTTGAGTTGGAGCGGGTGCTCGAGTGAATACTATATTGTATTGTTTACATTCTTGGTCTCTATATTAGTTTTGTCATTGGCATGAGTGTGTGCGATTGTGCACGCCCTCTCTAGTTACGTAGTCAAGGCGATTAGCAACATTATTCTTGTCAACTTAGGAGGTTTCTAAAAATAAAATGAGACTGGTGACATTTCTAAGTATATAAACTTTCGAGGCTGAAGTAACATATATTTGAAAGAGTTTATGTCATCAATTGGCTAATTTTGAGGGAATCTTTGTGGAGTGATGCCTTGCGCCACTTTTGTACAGTATCAAATGGCTGAATTATGCAGAAGTATATGTTTGAAAATCTAGTCAAGTATCGGGTGATCTATAAAGTCCTAGTCCAAGTATAAAAATTCTTAAAGTCTGGTCCAAGGTATGTGACCATACTTAAGTCTGATCGAAGTATCAGAGTAGCCACGAGTCGATTCTCATAAACTCCAGTCCATATATCGAAAGTGTTAGCATATGAGTTAGTTATGTTTTACTCATGAGCGATGCATATAGAGGTAGCTAGTTAAAGAGTTATAGACTATCTCTCTCTCTTAGTATCTTTTGAATTTATGTTCAGCTATTATTTGCCATTGTTTTATTGATAGGTTCAAGAGGGTCATGTTGTTTCTATTCCCTTCTCTGGTTCGATTTATCTTTAGCATTGCTTTATTTGACTTTCAATCTTACATACCGATATATTTCTTTGTACGGATGTTCCCTTCACTTGGGGCTTCTTTGCATTTATCTTGTAGGTGCGAGACGAGGAGCTCGGGAGGCCAGCCAATACAATAGGAACCTAGATCAACGCGAGTTGGCTTAAACCTTCCTTTTAGAAGCCTTATGTTTGCTTTGGTCATTAAGAATTTTGATATACAGATGGTTGAAGCGAGGCCACATCCCATACCAAGTATTATTTTACTCTTTTAGAGCTTTTGTGGACTAGTTGTATAGTTTTTGATTTGTGACTTGGATTTGGATTTTCGGAGTTCTTTTTAGTTTCACGTTGTAGCTATGACATCATACTATCTTTGTTATGTTTATTACAGTCGGTCTATTTCTATGTTATAGTTGAATATGACATGTGGCCTTATAGGCCTAAGGGTTAAGTTCATGTGCTATATGTCCGGTTTTCTCAATCACATTAGAGTCGGTACAGGTCACACCACCACCCCGGTTTAGGGTGTGAAAGTTGGTATCGAGCTAAGTCACGTCATTGGAATTCCATAGAGTCATGTCTAGTAGAATCTTTCTTATGGGTATATTGTGCCCATACTTATTAGGAGTACAGTATATTTAGGAGTAGATTTCAATTTTTTATTTCATGCTATAAGTGAGTTCGGATATCTAAGTTATGTTATTATTTCACGAGTGTACAGAGTCACTAGAAGGATTACTATGTCATTGATTTGTACGAGTTTGTAGTAGAGGGCACTAGTCGCCCCTTAGTGGATCGGAGATGGGTCGAAGGCTCGAGTAGGTCCCCAGCTCCAAGTGCTATAGTTCCTCCGGCCCCGATTAAACGATGGCCAGGTAGACCTCTAGCTCCTTACGCAATAGCAATACCTGAGGGTGATAATGTGGCATCCTCTCCCACACAATAGTGCCTTTGATACCTCGAGAGGATAGGGTCTTGAGGAGTTGTTAAGTTGATGGATCATATTGTTGCTAGGATAGGAGAAATTGTTGGAGGTGATGGAGGACATATAGGGCGAGCGGTTGAGAGTTATAGAGCCCGTGAGTTCTTGGGTTTGATCCCTCACAGGGTTTTACCATATCGAGACCAGTGAGGACCCCCAAGTTTCAGTGATCAAATATAAAAAGAGTGTTGAAGGTCATGCGAGCAATAAGGGCGAGTGGGTAGAGTTGTCGCATTCATATTGCTGAGTGAGAGAAGTTCTCTAAGGCTTTATAGACTAGTATATACCCTAAGAGCCTCGCTAGTCTCGGGTGAAGCAATTTTCGTGTTTAGAGAAAGGTAGTATGAGTGTGTGGGAGTATTGCCTTGATTTAATTCATTGTCGGTATGCTCCTCCTGGTTTAGATGATGGAGTATAGAGTTCATGTTGTTCGTGCTAGGGCTAGGGCTTCACATATCTCATGATTGTTTGGGAGTATCTACCCAAGATCTTATAGACATTTAACGAATCTCAGGCCTTTGCTTAGAGATCCGAGGATTTAGTCCACATGATTCTTGATACTTGGGGACAAAAGTAGATGAAGAGAGCGAAAGCTTTGCATGGTTTTATAGAGAGTCTGAGGGGACTCTAGTGTTGGTTGTCTAGAAAACCGACTACGACCTGCGAGTTTTCCACCTTAGCTACGCGGATTGAGAAAGGTAGAGTTCATCTCCATCCGATTCTAGGTATCAGGAGATACCTCCAATTTCCCCCATGCGCTTAGTGCGGTAGAGTCATCCGGGCGATTTCATTTGGTTAGGATGTATGTTATCATTGTGTACGCCATTATATGCGATAGTATCTGATGTGTACCGGAGGTCATACCGCCTGGTCGATGGATTCAATAGCAGCATCATGACCTCGGTCGGCCTCCCGTGCAGTTCTAAGCTTTATAATAGGTAGGTAGTAAAAAGGGTAAGAGGAGAAACTACGGTTGGGAATAGTCGAGCGAGTTTTTTATGCTCTACAGGTGGTCACCGGGACCGAGTCGTTGGCTAATGTTATTATACAGGTACTATAATTATATTCTCTAGTGTTGTTTATGCTTTAAGTGATCTAGGATCTACCTTTTCATATGTTACTCCTACGATAGTGAGTCGATTTGAGATAACTCTAAATTGTTAACTAAGCCATTTTTTTCTATGCCAATTGGTGAACTGTGTGTTTGAAAGAATGTACCATCGTTTTATGGTTTGAGTATGTGATAGATCTACATTAACTGATCTAGTTAAGCTAGAATGGTGGATTTTGATTCTATCATTGGCATGGATTGGTTAGCGGTGTGTTACGCTAATGTTGATTGCGAGAGCAAGATTGTCGAGATTCCAATTACTAGACGAGCCAATCCTAGAAATAAATGGTAATGCCACTATACCTAAAGGTAAGTTTATTTCATACCTCAAGGCCCAAAGGATGGTGTCCAATGAGCTGCATTTCTCACCTTGTTTGATTTAGGGATTTGACCGGTGGTAGGAGCTTTCCATTTAGTCCAAGTGATAAATGATTTTTGATAGTCTTTCTACAAGACTTACCTAGAGTTTCTCATGTGAGGGAGCGGACTTTGCCATTGACTTACTTCCGGTACTCGGCCCATATCGATCGATCCTTACAGGATGGCTCCAACATAGGTAAAGGAGTTAAAGGAGCAGTTGAGAGATCAATTTTAGAAAGGATTCATTTGACCTAGTGTATCTCCTTTGGGTGCACTTGTTCTCTTTGTACGAAAGAAAGATGGGTCATTAAGGATGTGTATTAACTATCGATAGTTGAACAAAATGATTATTAAGAATAAGTATCCCCTTCCCGAGTTGATGACCTATTTAATTAGTTACAGGATGCCAGATGTTTCTCAAAGATTGACTTGAGATTTGGGTACCATCAATTATGAGCTAGGGAACTTCATATCCTAAGGCGTCTTTCAAGACTAGAGACGACCATTATTAGTTCTTGGTATTACCATTTGGGCTTACAAATGCCCCATCAGCTTTTATGGAGTAAATAAATAGGGTGTTTAGGCCCTTTCTTGATGTATTTGTTATTGTCTTTATTTATGACATTCTAATTTATTTACGATCGAGAGGATGAGCATGCGAGATCACCTCGGAACATATTACGAAACTCTCAAAGAGCACAAGTTGTACACAAAATTTTCTAAATGTGAAATTTAACTAAAATCGGTAGCTTTCCTTGTTCATGTAATTACAACTGAAGGTATAAGAGAGGATAGTAAAAAATAGATGTAAGAGTTGGCCAATACCCTTGAATCCTACGGAGGTAAATAGCTTTAGGTTTAGCGAGTTACTATCGCGAGATTTTTAGAAAGGTTATTCAACTATCTTTGCGTTGTTGACAAAGTTGACTCATAAAGAAACTACTTTCTAGTGGATAGAGGTATGTGAACATAGTTTTCAGGAGTTGAAAGATAGGTTGACATCAGCACTAGTAATCTTGACTCTTTTAGAAGCTATAGAGGGTTAGGTGGTTTTATTGTGATGCTTCCTAGATTGTCTTAGGATGTGTTTTGATGCCTCAAGGAAAGATCATTTCTTATGCTTTGATACATTTGAGGAAGCACGAACGAATAACCTTATCCATAGTCTAGAGTTGTTGTTCACACTAATGATGCGGCATCACTACATATGGGCTGAAAATTTATATTTTATAGATCATAAGAGGCTTCGTGCTTTTTATTCCGGCCAAAGGAGTTAAATTTACGCTAGAGAAGGTGGTTAGAATTATAGAAAAATTATGATGTTAGAATTCTATACCATCTGGAAGAAAGATAATGTTGTGGGCGATGCATTAAGCCGTAAGATTATGGGCAGTTTGAGTGATATAGAAGTTGATAGAGTTGAAACGGTGAAGACTATACAACAATTAGCATATCTATTCGGTTGCTAGATGTTGAAGATGGAGGTGTGCTAGTTCAAGCTTCTTGTAAGAATCTTGCTAGTGTTCAAACTTAAGGAGTAATAATAAGGATACGGAATTAGTAGTATTAAGAGATAACATTCCACAGGCGAAGCAGGCCTTATTTGAGTGCGAGGCCTTATTTGAGTGCGAGGCCAAATAGAGTCATAGGTACTATACTCGTTTATGTGTGCCGAATATGGTCAAGCTATGAGAGAAAATCATGAGTGAAGCTCATTATTCTTAGTATTCAGTACATCCAGTGCCACGAAGATGTATAAGTGACCTGAGTAACATATTGGTGGGGCGACATAAGAAAAGGACATCACAAGTTTTGTGGTTCAATGTCTAATTATTAATAGGTGAAGGTCGAGCACTAAAGGCTTGGTGGTTTGAATCGGAATATTGAAATTCAAGCAGAAACGGGGAAGTGATTAATATAGATTTTATTATTGGAGTTTTGCCACGGACGAGTACAGGAGTGTGACTCCACTTGGGTAATAGTAAATAGATTGACTAAATCGGGCTGCATTGCGGTCACGACAGCTTATGCCATGGAGGATTATGCCGGAGTTGTATGTATCAGGTGAGATAGTTTACCTACATGGAATTTCCTTTGGCTATTATTTGGATAAGTAGCTGAGTTTACGAAAAACTTTTGGAAGTCATACCAAAAACTCCTAGGCACTCAAGTGAATCTCTACATTTCATCCTCAAACTAATGGAGAGCCGAATGCACCATTCGAGACACTCAGGATATGTTGTGTACCTTTATTTTAGATTTTGGAAGCTTTGTAATGAACATATCCCTTTGATAGAATTTGACTAAAATAATAATTATCGAAGAGGAAAGCATTCAAATGGCTTTGTATAAATGTTTGTATGGGCGGATATGTAGATCGCCAATCGGTTGAGTTTTGAACTTAGTGAAACGGAACTATTGGGGCCATATCTAGAGCATCAAACTCTTGACAATGTAAATCTTATTAGAGATTGACCCAGATAGCTTAGAAGCGAGACAAAATCTTATGCTGCAATACACCGTTGAGCGTTGGGGTTTTTTTGATCATTGGGTCTTCCTGAAATTGTCGCCTATGAAAGGCATCATGTGATTTGTACAAAATAGAAAGCTAAGCCATACATATGTTGGGCCTTATAGAGTTATCTGCGAGTTGAAAACTATCCCATGAGTTAGAGTTTCCACTAGAGTTAGCAATAGTCCATCTAGTATTTCCGTGTCCAATGTTGTGGAAGTGTATAGGATACCTAACCTATGATATACCTATTGATGATGTCCAAATTTTTGAGGAGATGACCTGTACAGAGGTCCCAGTTGTCATCATTGATTGGAAAGTCGGGAAGCTTCAAACTAAGGAAGCTTCCTCGGTCAAACATGATGGTGAAGTAACAATGTTGAAGAAGTAACTTGGGAGGCTAAGGAAGAAATGTGAAGAATTATCCTCACTTGTTTACGATGTTGATGTGATATTGAGGTATGTGTTTGTACTTAAGTTGCGAGTATGTATTTAGGAGTATCTTGGCCAGTTAATTCTCATTCGGGAGGAATGTTCCTAAAGGGGAGGATGTTACACCACAGAAAAAAAATTTGGTAATTGTTGAATGTTGTATGCTATGTGATGAGCCCGCAAGTGTGGTGCATTTCGTAATCAGGTGGCTCTTTTAGAAGCCGGATTGTCGAGCCCACGGGAATAGGAATACGGGGTGAAACCTTTCGAGATGTTAATTTACTACAACTAAAACGGTAGAAGACAACGAGTAAAGAAAAATTGTTTGTTTTTAAGAATATAATTTTTATACTAGACTAAGCTAATTATACAATTGAGTCTTAACTATGGATACGAGCATGCGAGGTCTGAAGAACATGTGAAAGCAGTATCAATTTATGTGGTTATCTTTTCCTCCGGTTGCCTAGTCGGAACTCACATATATGGATTAAAACTCTCGTATTTAACCCAACTTAGAAGCATGAACCTTCCACCTACATTTTCGTGATAAGAAGAATTCAAGTTCTATTTATCTGACAGGTTCCACACATATTATCACGACTTTCGGGTATATTTCTATCAGAAGGTAAATCAATTCCCAATTTTCCCAAACCAAGAACAGATCATATCCTATTAATTCACAACTTTCCAATTTCTTGCCCTCTCGGGTGGCAGGACTTTTTGGATTTACATAACATTGGCCGGACATTAATGTAGTAGGAACAGAATTAAATAGAGCGACCATGGAAGAAAAGAAAATAAACCGGCAATCCAATAATTACATTTCAACACCAAGTTCATAACCTCAGCAAGAAGGAGAATTAGCCACTCATTTGTGGATTAAACATCATTAAACGAGTGTTAATCATACAAGCAATTGAAAGGAACAAGAAAGAGATAGAGAAAAACCTAAGAATTTCGTCCTCAAAGGCACTTTGTAACCCCCGTTCTTGCTCCACCAAGTCGAATAATTAAAAATGCCCCTAAGTGCTCTATTTATCTAGGGATAAATTTTCCCGGAATAACGAGCAACGTGTCACCGAGTGCATCGTGGAGCCTTTGCCTCCGTGACACGGAATGCAAACGCGGAAACCCCTCTAAATTATCCGCCCGGAGTAATTGCTACCAACGTGGCACGACCTGATCCCGGACCCTCGCCAACGTGCCCACGGTGCCATCGCGGACCCTCTCGGAAATGCACCATCGAATAATTCCTCCCAACGTGGCACGGCTCGATCACGGACCCTCATTTGCGGAATTTATTTGGATTTTCCATCCCGGGCGAGAATGCATCCGCGATAGCGGCGTGCCACGGCTCCATCGCGGAGCCCTTAACATTCCTTGCTTCTGACCGCTTCCTTGCTCATTCCCGAGTTTATCTTTGATTTCTTCCAACATTTCATTTTTCATTCATTAAAAGCATGTTTTCCTACAAAACAACGCTAATCATGTTGTGGTTAGTATAAAATCACACTTAGTGCAATTTACATGAGATGTACGCACATTATTAGACAAACAAGACAAAAAGTTATACATTTGATATCGATTTGGCATATAAATATGCCCCTTATCACCTACCACCCACACTTAAAATCTTGTTAGGTCCTCGAACAATACTTATACAACTCATGCAGTACAACTCCCATCTGTAGCTACTTAGGCTCGACCATCAGAACTACGGTTATCCGATTATGTTCAAAACAAATCATCAAGAGAAACATGCATAGTATCATTATTACAACGACACTTAATAAATCAAGACCTCCTAACACAAGAATCGACTCTCGATATCGGCAAACTCATGCATATTAGCTAACCAAGATATCCGACACGAATTTAATCTATCATCAAACATGTGCCCTCACAACAATAGGATGGAATTCCCTGTTTTAATCACATGAACTCTAAGGAAATTCATGTCGGGGTATTTATATACACACAATTTCGCTCCACTCTCCCAAATAAATTCCACATGCATTGCGTCATGACCCATAAGCTTGCCTCTAGTGTTTTACTCCAATAATATAAGGATGCATGATTTAAGATCACGTAGTACTTAACGGGTTGTAATGTAAGCTACGGAACTAGTATATCTTTGGGCTAACAAATAATAGTAACCAGCTTCCTTAAGCGCTTTTTCACACATCCCATCAACTTCTATAATTATTTTCTTCCTTCCTCCTCCTCTTGAAGCTTATCTTTATATTTATCATCCATTTCTTTAACACACCGGACTAACAAGAAAATTGGAGTTAAACAACTTTCTTCCCTTCAAATCGGCTATTCCACCCTTGACTCTTTTTTTTTTTTTCTTTTCTCTCTTTTCTTTTTCATCACTTTTCTTTTTCTTTTATCACCTCCTCCCACGACACCATGGGGAAAATTATACATTTTCTTGTGCGCGTAAGAGCTTGATTTTGTTTTAGGACCATGAAAAGAAGGGAGTTCACTTGATTCTACTACCCTTTTCGACAAAGAAAAACTAGAAAAGAAAAATTTATCAGAGCTAAGGCTCAACGGGGCGACTATGGTTTAATCTTCAAGGTAGATATGAAAAAGAAAACAAGAAACTTTTGGTTGACAAGAAATGCCTACATCCTTTCCTACACTACACTTCCTTCATTTAGATTTCCCGTACACGCGGGCAGGATTCTAGACAATCGACAATAGCATGGAATGAACAATTCCTCACTTTACACTCGATGCACATGCTCAGCTCCAAGATGACTTCCACGAATTCTTTAATCGGCTAATCACAAGAATTCAAATTAAGCCTCAATCCCACCGAATCGAATTCTACGGCACACACCGAATCGAATTCTACGGCATAAGTGTCTTACATATGTACAAAAATTTGCATGCTTTCTACGAATCATCTTTGCTATATAATTATTATGTGCAACATGCAACAAGGATGTCGGAGCCATAGAATAGCAACATGCATGGGATACAACCAACAATCCAACTAAAATTTAAATAAAGGAAAAATTTTAAAAAATAAAAATAAAAACGAAATCTAACTAATCCTATCGACTACCTTTCCCTTAAGACGGTCGTCATCCATCCATCATAGAGAAGGGTCACTATTTACGACTTCGGTTCAATGGAACTCTTCTCGGCAATAGAACCGAAAACAAACTCCGAGAAACCCAAAAGAAAAATAGTTACGAAATTTTTTTAAAAATGTCGATGATTTCGACAAGACTATTTACATACTGGCTAA
>JACEIK010009985.1:0-46325 GCA_018107945.1 Datura stramonium | reverse complement strand
CCTACAAAAGTTCGTATGTTGTCTAAACCTCTTGAAGGTCCTTCAAGTAACTGAGTCGACATGTTCATGTATCACTTGACAGCGTTACGTGATATATATGCATATTTTCTAGCTTTACATGATATGGGTGCTCACTTGCATTTATGGGTTACGAAAGAGGCCTATTTCGGCCACAGATTTAACCTTTGTCAGTTATATGTCATACGTGTTAAATTGACTCAATATAAGCCATATTGGCCCTATTTATCGGCCCTAGTGTGGTATATCGGCTGGAGATATTTTTATTTACCCCGGTGTGGTACATCGGCTGGAGATATTTTTACTTTACCCTAGTATGGTACATCTGCTGGAGATATTTTTATTTTATCCCGATGTGGTACATCGGGTGGAGATATTTTTATTTTACCTCGGTATGGTACATCGGCTGGATATATTTTTATTTTACCCCAGTGTGGTACATCGGCTAGACATATTTTTATTTTTTCCTGGTATGGTACACCAGCTGGACGAATTTTATATATGGATATATGGTTGGCTGGTTGCTGGCATTACAGTTATAGTTTTTCTTGTGCATTACTTGTTGCACTTCAGTATTGACTTATTGTCATATTTTAGTTTCCAAGATTCCAAGTTGTTACTATTCCTTATTTTTGGCTCAGTTATCATTGCTATCTTACATGTTTATAGTTTTCTGCCTTACATACCAGTACATTTCATTCGTACTGACGTCCCTTCGCTGGGGGACCTGCGTTCGTGCCGCAGGTGCAGGTAGAGGTCGGGATTGCCAGTAGCAGTTCGTGAGATTAGTGGATGTGTTGGTATGCTCCTTTCTTTCTGGAGCTAAGACTGGTTTTATTTCAGCTAGAGTTTTGAGATGCAGTTATGGGTAGGTCGGAGCCCTGTTCCGACCATCAGTCAGTTTACTCTTTAGAGGCTTTGTGGACTTAGTGTGTACAGTGGATGTGTTGGTATGCTCCTTTCTTTCCCGATAAGACTCGTTTTTATTTCAGCTTAGAGTTTTGAGATATGGTGTCGGAGCCCTGTTCCGACCATCAGCCGCTCTACTTTAGAGGCTTTGTGGACTTAGTGTACAATGGTATTCAGTTTGTGGCCTTGTCGGCTTCTCAGCTTGGGTTTAGTTTAGCATACTCATAGCCTTGTTTGCATTTCAGTTGTTTACCCTGTATTGTTGAGACATTATGGGTCCAGTTTGTGCTCGGAGTTGATTGAGATAGGTGGTCTGGACAGCCTAAGTGTTAGCAGTTACATATGTGTCATATAGCTGGCTTCCCAAATTTCGGCCAGTATGGGGAGCCGTCGCGCCCTCCCCAATTATGGGTGACAGGAAGGACTTGTGTAAAAATTATTATTTACCCATTATCCCCTAGATGGCTAGTATATACAGTCAAAAGTTGTTATGATAGTCATTCTTCATAATAATATTTCACTATAGCAACTATATTTTCTTTTAGAATTAATTTTTCATGTTATATTTTACTTCTCTATAACAATATTCTACCTATAATAGCAGGATATTCAAGATATTTTACATTCTTCATAATATTAAGATCTTTTTATAATAATACATACTAAATATTGTGCAATAACATTTGTATGAAAATATTAAAATATTATGATGACTAATATTATTAATGTCATATTAGTAGTAAATTAAGTAATGAATATGTAGAAAACTGGGGTTATGGTCGCAACTTCACTAGGAAAGATTACTAGTGTTTATCTTTTTTACATTCACAATTTTCATTTTTTTTAGTTAAAAGTTGGAAAAAAGAAAAATCTAATCTTTAAATATTTTATAAAAAATTATTAAATTAGATTTTTCGTAGTTTTATTTATAATAATAAATGTGATATAAACGTCAAAATGTCAGTTTGCATATATAATAACACCTACTATAGCGGCTATAAAATTTCAAACAAACGTTGCCTCTAGGTTTGATTGTATAGGGGATTATTCAATTGTAACTCATCAACCAAACAAATCAAGTTCTCTCTAATATAATGTTTTGAAAATCTTTTTCATGTTCTTCATATTATTCCCTTTAGTGGTTTCTAGTATTTCGGGTTGACTTGGATATCAAGATTGTGAGCAAGTTGTGCAAGAACGTGAGCGAGTTTTCAAAGTGCCCGCATGTGCTCTTAGGTGAAGACTAAGGACATGGCACAGAGTTAGTGAGATCAATCCTATATTTATCTCATTATCTCAAAATTATACCCTATCTAATTTTGCGCCTGGATATAACATTGCTCTCTATTATTCATTGTAAACATTCAATTATTTAAGTATTCGTTCATCATTCAAGCAATTTATAGCTACCATTCTAGGAGATCGAAGAAGAATTTTATCTTTTTTTTTTACTATTAAATTCTTGACTATTATTGACTATCTCACCTAATATTTTGATTGTTGTTGCTTTTAAGTCATAATTAAAGATTTATGAATAATTGAAATTAATTTTATTACCAAAGACCCTTTCAAACAAATTCAACTGATTTTCCTATTAAAGAATTTTAAGCTAAATAAATATTGTTAAAAACTACTTTGAACCTGTCTCAAATATAAGAGATAATTATCATTTCTTCTAGTATGATGCGACAAAATTAGATTTTTTGTCAACAATAAATTAGATTATTGATCTTGTAAAAATAAAATGATAATTTTATTATAATAATTATTGTTATTAATTGTATAACTATTAAATATTTAGATTAAAATTGATTATGAGTCGCGTGTTGCATGCTAATTACTTTTTTAAAATGTATCAAACTTGTTCAAAATTTATTTAACTACTACATTGAACCTACCTCAAACATAATATATAATTTCTATCATTTTCTAGTATCATACAATAAAGTTAGATTTTTTGGTCAAGAACAAAACTGATTGTTGACTCCATAGAAATTGAATGACAATATCACTATAATACTATTGTTATTAATTGTATAACTACAAATGTTTATATTGAGATAGAGATTATGAGTCACATATATTGCATACTGTTTACTTTTTAAAATTCTACTAAGACTACTCAACAATATATTTAACGAACTACTTGGAACCTAAATCAAACATAAGATAAAATTACTTATTTTCTCTAGTATAACATGATAGACGCTAATTTTGTTATATAAACAACAAAATTAGATTACTAACTCTATAAAAATTAAATGACAATATTATTGTAATAAGCGTGAAATTTCCACATTTAAATAACCACATGAACACGGTAAGACATATTATTTTAATTACTAAATCTAAACTTTTAAAAAAAGAAAGAGAAAATGAATAAATTATATGTAATCAAAATTTTAAATAAAATCATTACTTATATGTAGAAGTAATTGAGATCCTTATTTGTTCAGGTTCAAATTCTTTAAGAGTCTTTAAAATATTGAGATCAATATTTGAAAAAATAAAATCAAATCAAATTAGATTGGCACAACATAATCACCCCAGAATACTTCACAATTTTTCAAGAATTTGTATGTCCAAAATAGTAAATCTGCAAACTTCGTGAAACAAGACTTATAGAAATTATATCAATTCTTAAAAATTTCAAAACTCCATAGCTCAAAGAAGATTAAATTGAAAATTATTACTTATATTCTCAAAATTTTATATGTCCCATTTTCAGTTGGCCCTAATATACTAAATCAGCTTTTTTTGGTGTTTATTTTTGTACATATGTGCTATATTCTATGTCCACTAAAAATGCAGATATGTGTAAGCCGATTTATTGAGCTCAAATTAATCAAACTTTTTGAATAGATAATAGTTTTAATAAATAAATATCTACTAGTTTTCTGATGCGGTTAATGTAATATACTATTATTCTGAGAAGATAAAAGGATATAATAAAATTTATATGAAATAATATTTGAGGGTTATGATCATAACTCATAATTAATAGATGTTTCAATAATGATATTACAGAGAGGGGAGAAGAAAATATCAGATATTAATAGATATTAAAATCTCTAATAAAGTTAAATAATTATTAGAGGAAAAATTGAATAATTATATTTAGAAAGTTTAACAAATACAATAGATAAAGAAATGAGGATAAAAAGATTTAAAAGAAAAGAGATCTTATTGCAAAGTTTTCATGATGACCAAGGGACGTGACTATTTATTAGCATTCATTGGAATTTTATTATAATTAAAAGTTACTCAAATTTTAAAAATTACAAGATATACAATATATTTTGTATGCATATTTAATAGTGTAGTGAAAAAGACTCTCCATTGTGATTATTTATTTAAAAATATTTTTAATTTATTTGTGTGTTTTTGTTTTTGTTTAAAATAATATTTTAAGAGCATTAGTGTCAATCAGTATATTAAGGTTATTATGGTCTTTTAAGTTTTAAACTTTTTTCTTCCCCTAGCTTTTAGAATAGTGTATGATATGATAGATATAGTAATAATATGATTATTTATTGCTCATTATTTATTATTTATTTAATATTTAATTTATATTTATTTATTATTATTTGATGGGTATATTAGTCTTTCAATATTTGGAAGGTATTTGTGTATTTTAACTTTTCACTTTATTTATTATTTATAATTTATATTTATTATTACTATTATTTGAAGGGTATATTAGTGTTTTAATGTTTGAAGGGTGTTTTAGTATTTTAACTTTTTACTTTTATTTATTATTTATAGTTATTTATTATTATTTGAAAGATATATTATATTTTTAATGTGTAGAGTGTATTTTAGTATTTTAACTTTTCACTTTTTGACTTTTTACTTATATAATAACATGATATGATATGATTTTTCGGGTACGTGCTTAATAACGTGGAATTTTCTACATTTAAATAACCACACAAACATAGTAAGACACATTATTTTAATTACCAAATCTAAACTTAAAAAGTATAAGAGAAAATTTAACAAACTTATATATAATCAATAAAATTCTAAATAAAATCTTTACTTATATGTAGAAGTAATTGAGACCTTTATCTGTTCACATTCAAATTCTTTAACAGTCTTTAAAATATTCGGATTAATATTTGAAAAAAAAATTAAATTAAATTAAGATTGACACAATATAATTACCCCAGAATACTTCATAATCATTTAAGAATTTGTATGTCCAAAATAATCAATCTGCAAACTTCGTGAAACAAGACTTATAAAATTACATCAATGCTTTGTAATTTCAACTCCATTACTCAAAGAAGATTAAAAGAAAATTGTATAGTACTTACATTCTCATAATACTATGTGTCATCCCATTTTCAATTGGCCCTAATGTACTAAATCAACTTTCTTGTGTTTATTTTGGTACGATGTGTTATATTCTATGCCTCCACTTTGAAATGCAGATGTGTGAAGTCAGATTTCATTAGGTTCACAATTCAATTAAATTTTTTGAATAGATAATACTTTTTGAACAAATATCTATTGAAATTTTCTAGTGCGGCTAATAAACTATGTAGGTACACTCTGAGAAGATAAAAGGATATCATAAAATTTATATGAAATAATCTTAGAGTTATGGTCATAACTCATAATTAATAGAAATTTCAATAAACAGTATTAAGGAGAATGAAGAAGTTGAAAAGATCATATATTAATAGATATTAAAATCTCTAATGAAGAAATAATAATTAGTGAAAAATTGAATAATTATATTTAGAAAGCTAAACAAATATAGTAGAAAAAGAAGTGAGGAGAAAAAAATGGAGAAAAAGAAGAAGAGATCTATTGCAAAGTTTTCATGATGACCAAGCGACATGACTATTTATTTTCTTGAAGCATTTATTTAATTGTATTGTTAATTCAAAAATTACTCAGAGTCTCATAATTTAAAAGTTACAAGATAAATAATATATTTTGTATGCATATTTAATAGAATAGTAAAACTGTCACGCTCCAACTTGGGAGGCATGACTGGCACCCGGTGCCCTACTAGACCTGAACCATTGGAGCTGATTAAGCCTAGCACCTCTGTGCAGGGCTGACTCTAACTATGGAATCAAGAAAACAACGGGCTATATAGTGGTTGTAAATATAACCCCGGCCGACAAGGCCTATAGCCACCTGTGAAAGTAAAACAGCTAACCAGAGACAAACAAACATAGAGAAATCCTATATGGCCGACAAGGCCACCATGATATCTAGTTTTAACTAGAAAGTAAAATCAGATGGTAAACTGAACTATGACCGATAGGGCCACTTCAATCAACAGCTAAACAAGGCCCCACACGGCCAACACACATAGTCTAAAAATACATATGGGTCCTAATAATGACTGATATCATCTAACCATAGGAAGTCACACAATCTGCAAGCCTTTAGGAGAAATAAGATGGTCAGGACAAGGCCCTGACCTACCCATACTATACAAACAAAAGAAGTAAACCTCATCACTACAAGCTCCGGAGAAGGAGCTGACGGCTCTGTACAACTGACTGGAATTACAGGGACTCGCTCCTCGCCTATCTACACCTACGTAAGTAATGCAACGCCCTGTGAGGGCGTCAAGACTACTGTACCGAGTATGTAAAAGCACAACTTTAAATAACTGAAAGTAAGGAAATAGGAACTGACGTTAACCGAAGTAAAGGAAACGGACTGAGAATGACTGAAGTAGTGAAATCAGTGACTAAACATAACTGCAATAAGGAAGGTAGGGTTCATACCTGCAAATGAGGCATCCTACTATCTAACTATCGGCACTAAAGCCACCATAACCTTACTCCGGCCTCATAAGCCGAAAGGTACAATCAGCACGTAATAAACTCACCTGGGCCCCCATTAGCCCTAGTGAGTACACCTCACCCATATACCCCTATCCAGGTCATACTAAGTCAACTACCAGCTATAAGTACCCGCCAATCCCCGGGTCTGCACCGCCCGCCGACTCCATGACTGAAGGTGTCCGAGTCCGGAGGACTCTGATATCTACACCCCGGGTATAAACGTCGGGCGGGGGTGTGTATAAGGCCATCCACGGAAATATGAGGATCTGGATCCCCATCTTCGTCCCTTGCCGACTGCATGCCGCTCCGTAGAGCGACATATCTCCCTGGCGGGCGGCGACACAACTCTTAACCCTAGGGTGGTCATGGAAGCTATACATGTATGGTCCAGCCCAAAATAATACAATTTACGAGTCTCAACTTACAACAACTCAACATGATAACATACTCCTAACATGTTTTACTGGGATTCGCAATTTGACTACTATGCTGAAGAAACTAACTTGTTTAGAAGAAAATGGCTTTAACATACCTTGATTTCTTCTGGTTTCTGATTAACTGATGTTCAATTAGTATTCAATAGCTCTTTCAATCTAAATCGTGTTACTAGAAAGATAAGACTAGTTTTAACACTAAATTCGGCAAAAAGGAAAACTTATATGATAAATATTAACTATATTTCAACTTACGGAACACACCGAAACCTCAAGTATTTCTCGGAAAGTCTAGAAGGAGAAATGCTTACTTTAATCCTGGGAACTTATTGACACTAGTTTGATCAATTCCAACCACTTTAGAAGACTGGGTGAGGACGATTCGCCGGGCGAATTTCACGAACTAACTCCGTAGAAATGCTCCTCATGGCTTTATACTTCGATACCCGAAGTTAATTTGGATTTGGACTGCATTTGACGGCGTAACGTGGATGAAAATTATAATTCCCCCTTCGTCCTCCTTATGTTCTGGTCGAGTTTATTTAAGATAATAACATGAAATCTAAGGGTGAAGCCTATATATACTTGAGGCAAAGATACAAGGCAACGTGGCTCGCTTCCCAACGCGCTAATTCTGCCTGCGCCACGTTGGCTAACACGGAGGAGCAGCTTCGCGCTACCTTTGCCCTCTGTGCAGCTTGGTTGACCTCCTCCCCGTGAAATCCTGACTTTGCACTCATCTCGGCCTTTCCCGGGCCCTTCTCATACATATGGCACTCTGAAACACTTAACCAACATACAAAGAGGCCTAATAAATAATATTAAAACTTATGGGTGTAACAAAAACACTCTCCATTATGATTATTTATTTAAAAATATTTTAAAACATTTAATATTAGTTTTAAGAAAATAATAATTTTAAGGACATTAGTGTCCATCGATATTTTAATGTTATTATTGTCTTTTAACTTTTAACTTTTTTGCTTCCCACTTTTAGAATAGTATATAGATAGTCCTGAAACGTGCATTGCATGTGTGTCTCTATGTAAGCTTATACAGATCCGTTAGATGATATATATATATAGAACGATATATTGTTGATGATAGATGATAAATATAATTTATAATCAAACAATATTGATAACATAAGCAGTAAAAATAAAAAAGGTAAAAAATAAAAAATATAAAAAAACTAAAAAAAATAAAAAAAATAAAATATTTTATCAAAAGGTCATTAATATAAATTTATTATAGAAATGAGAAAAATAACATTCTCTTTTAACTCTTGCTGAAGCTAGATATCATCATATTATACTAAAAGTGAGAAGCCCCTATTTTTTATTATATCAAACAGCAAGAAACTTTATATATATATATATATATATATATATATATATATGTCACGCCCGCCTAGGGAGGCATGACTGGAACCTGGTGCCCTACTAAGACTGGACTGCTGGACTACTGGAGCCTAAGCACTTCTGGTGCCAGTCTGGTTTAACTCTTGGTTCATGGAACCAACGGGCTATATAACGGTTGTAAATACAGCCTCCGGCCGACTAGGCCTATAGCCACCTGTAATACAACAACAAATAACCAGAACAACAAGAGTATAAAGGAACCTATGCGGGCCGACAAGGCCACCATGCTGACTAGTTTCACTAAAACACCGAATCAAATGCTAAACTACTCTGTGACCGGCAAGGTCACCAACTATTAATTGAATAAGGCCCCACACGACCATCATAAACAAACTAAAACATAGACACGGCCTCACAATGACCGCAATAACTAATCCACAAAAAGGGAATATACAATCAACAAGCCTCTAAGAATATCGATAAGATGGTCGGGATAGGCCCCGACCTACCCCTACTGTACAACAAAAGAAAAGGAATAAACCTCTAGCTATCAAGCTCCGGATGACAGGAGCTGATGACTCTGTGTGCTGGCTAAAATTACGAGGGATAGGCTCCTCGTCTATGAGTACCTCGTAGGGGTAACGCAGCGCCTCAAACGGGCGTCGCATTCTCATTGGTACAGAGTATTCAAAGCAATAACTAAACATAACTGAAAATAGACAGTAATAGTGATAGTTACTGAATAACAGAAGATGGCTAAAACTGTCTGGGATGAGAGAATCAAACTAAGCTGTACTTGAGAGAAGGTGAGAATCATACCCGTCAATGTGGCGCCCCGCTAATTATCAATTTAATAAATAACACATATAACATACAAGAACCTATACCAGCCCTCATAAGTCGGAAGGTACCAATCAACATGCAATCTATATACCCCTACCCGGGTCGCCATCCAAAAATAACAATTCACTCCACTCATCTAGTAACTATGAGCATCCCGCCGGCCCCTGGGTGTGCAGCTTGGGCTCTATGTCACGCCCTGCCTTGGGGGGTATACTGGCGCCTGGTGCCCTAGTAGGACCTGGACTGCTAACTTGTGAGCCTAAGAACATCTGTGCCTGGCTAGCTCTATCTCAGATTTCGGGAGACAACGGGCTATATAACGGCTGTAAATACAAACTCTCCGGCCGATTGGGCCTATAGCCACCTGTCCTATAACATCAGCTAACCAAAGACATACTTATAAAGGGGAACCTATGCGGGCCGACAAGGCCAACATGCTGCCTTAGTTATCTGTAACTCAACATAAAGAATACTGTATAACTACATGACCGACAAGGTCACCACTACTATCGCATCATGGCCCACACGGCCAACACAATCAACAGCACTAAATAGCGAAACATATGCACGGCCTCACGACCGGCACAACTGACCACAGAGAGATATAGACACAATTCATGCTTCTATGAATATTGATAAGATGGTCGGGACAGGGCCCACCACCCGTACTGCATAAAAAAGAAAATGAACTATCACTCAATATCAAGCTCCGGATGACAGGAGCTGATGACTCTATGAGCTGGCTGGAATCATGAGGGATCGCCTCCTCGTCTATGAGTACCTGCAGGCAGTAATGCAGCGCCCCAACGGGCGCCAGTACCACTGGTACCGGTGCATGCGAAGCAACCGAACACATCTGAATATAAACGACATAACTAGCAACTCTGAATAGCAGGAAATATCTGAATCTATAAGAACTGATATATAAGCTGAATCAGACTTTTCTATACTGTGAATGAGGCAGGAGCGTACCTGCCAATGTGGCGCATCTGTTTTCTAATAGCTAATATATAGCATATAAGTACATATATAACAAGAAAGAAACCAAGATTCACTTCCCTATGTCGGAAGGTGCCAACTAATCAAACAATCTATATACCCTACCCAAGTTAAAACCATCCAAAAATAAGTCACTCCTCCTCATCTACTAACTACGAGCACCTCTACCGCCCCCGGGTTCTGACTCGGCTATGGCCTCTGGAGTATAAATAACTGTGTCCGAGTCCGGGAGGACCCTCGTACATCGTATCTGTAATCGTAACTGTATCTCAAATTCGTTTCGAGCGCAAGCGCACAACAGGGTAAACTGTACTGCTATGCTGATCAGCCTGATATGGGGAAAGTTTATCCCATCTTCGTCCTACTGCGGGACGGGCATGCCACTTGGAGGATGTATACCCACCCGCTCAGTGGGCGACACAGCTTACTAACCTGTGGGCGGCGAGGACACTCAAGGTTCCTCACGATGCAATCAAGACTCAACAATTAATAATCACATATATAGCAAGCATGTTTCAACTGAAAATACTATCTGGATTCTGATTTCTCTTATTCTTGAACTCTCTCTGTGTTATACTGATTCTCATACTGCTTTATACTGAATCTGGGATCTTATCCGACTGTATGGTTGCTCGTAGCCAAGATATTATCTGACTGTATGGCTATACTGTAGTCGAGATACTATCTCGACTCGTATCATATCTGGGATATCTCGGTCCTGTCTGATTTACTTTACTAGCTTTTATTCTGAATATATGTCATATTATTATAAACATGCTTGCTAAACGCATATTGGGCTATACTGAGTCTGAAATGATATCTCGCCATTTGGCACCGCTTTACTAGCTTTTGGACTGAATATATAACAACGCAAGACAAAGCCATTAAATTCGCACAAAACTCAATATTCGACTTCGGGAATTCTATTACGGAGTTTACTATATTATACTAGGCTAAAGTTACTTACTTGCTGAAGAAACTTACTTTACATACCTTTGCTTCGGATTATCTAACTAACAGGCGAATCTCGGTCACTTACTCCAGCTATTTCTCCTAACCGCATTCACATATATGTCAACTTAGCAACTAAACACCCTAATATTTTGAAGAAAACATCACTTTCGATATATTTATAGCCCAAACTTTGGCTTATCGAAAGATTGTCGAAAACTTGCTATTTCTCGAAAGTCCAGAAGGAGAAATATTCACTTTAAGGCTAGGAGTATATTGACACTAATTTGGAGCAATTCCACTTACCTTAGCCCTAAGAGTACCATGATTTGCCGCCAAATTTTGCGAACGAACTAGAAATGTAAATGCTCCCTGCTGCTAAATACCTCGGTATCTGAGGTTAATTTGAATTTGGACCGCGTTTGACGGTTAATTGGAATGATACTATCAAAGGAACTCGTCCTCTTCTATTTCTCGCGATTTTTCTGGAAATTATAAGGTTTAAATGAATTAAACCGAAGTTGGAGGCTTTACTTGAGCTGGATAGGGCCAACGTCACGAGGCCAACGCGGAGGTCCTCCTCCGTGACACGCTGCCACGCGGCAGGGGCTCTGCCCCGCTCCTTCCGTGATGGTTCGACATGAATTTCTTATCCGGTCTTTTCCCGGGCCTTTCTAGCATGTGTGGAACCCAAATACTTTAACCAACATGCGAATAGGCCATCTACGTGTCGGAAATTTTATGAGGTGTAACATTCTCCCCCCCTTAAGAACATTCGTCCTCGAATGTAAACTTCTATCTATATGACTTCCCAATTTACTCAACTTGTTCCTAGAAAAATTTTAACAGAGTTTTCCCTGTAATATGGACTATCTCAAAAACCTGAAATGCAGAAAAGTCTGATACAGTTACTCCACACAATACTATATAATATTCACATGACAGATTACAATCGATCTTCCATTTATACATATACTATATGGCACCGCATAAGATAACAATACTAACATACCTCTTTGACTGACTATGCTTGGAATAAGGAGGATATCTCGGTTTTCATATCTCTCCGCCTCCCAAGTCATTCCCGGTTCCTATTACGCCACAGTACTTTAACAGACGCAATATCTTTGGTTCTCAATCTACAAATCTGTTTGTCTAATATAGCTACTGGAACCTCTTCAGGCCAGCTCTTCCATAACCTCGATATCCTGGACTCGACCGGCTCGATGGGTCTCTTATGCATTTCCGCATAGATACGTGAAAGACCGATGAACGGATTCTAACTCTGGAGGCAAGTTCAACTCATATGCCACTTGGCCTATTCTTCGATGCATCTGATAAGGCCCAACAAATCTCAGACTGAGCTCACCTCTCTTGCCGATCTCATCACCCCTTTCATCGGAGATACTTTTAGAAATACCTACTGCTCATCAAATCTCAGTCTCGTGCCGCACATCAAGATATGATTTCTGGTGGCTCTGTACAGTCAGTAGGCGCTCTTCTGATAAGCTTTTACCTTCTCCTCTGACTGCTGAATAATGTCTGGCCCAATCAGCGCTGACTCTCCTACTTCAAACCAGCCTAACCGGCGATCTGTATTTTCGCCCGTACAATGCCTTAAAGGGCGTCATCCATAGCCAGTGATAGCTATTATTATAAGCAAACTCAATTAACGGCAAAATGCTCGTCCCAGCTACCTCCAAATTCCAACACACAAACGCCCGTAGCATATCTTCGAGCGTCTGAATAGTGCGTTCAGCCTGTCCATCTGTCTGAGGGTTGAATGTTGTGCTCAAATTCACCTGCGTTCCCAGACCTCTCTGAAATGAATGCCAAAATCTAGCTGTAAATTGTGCTCCTCTGTCAGAGATAATTGATACTGAACACCGTGTACTCCAACTATTTCTCTAATATACAATTCAGCGTAATCTTCGGCAGAGAAAGTAGCTTTCACTGGCAGGAAAATGAGCTGATTTTGTCAGCTCACAACTATTACTCAAATGGAATCGTGTCAATGTCCGGTACGGGGTAATCCTGCCACAAAATCCATGTTCATCGCTTCCTATTTCAGAGAGGCACAGCTATGTCCTGAAAGTTAACCCGCCTGGTTTCTGTTTCGCTTACCTGTTGGCAGTTAGACACTGGCTACAAATTCGAAATTTCTCTTTTCATACTTGGCCACCAGTAGATTTTCTTGATATCATGGTACATTTTCGTCGCGCCCAGGGAGAGAATAGCGGGCGTAATGTACCTCATTCATAACCTACTGGCGGAGCCCTGAAATATCTGGAACACAGAGGTGGGCCCTTACATCGCAGCACTTCATCCTCGCCATCTAAAATCTGGCGCTTTCCCCCGCCGGTACTTGTCCTTAAGCTGGACCAGGTCAGATTCTTCATACTGCCATTCCTTTACCTCCACAACTAACGACGACACAACGGTGTTCTGAATTACCGCTCTGTTGTCCTTTTGCTCTTCCTGCTACACGAATGGCTAAACTTGCTAATTGGTGTATTTCCTGGCCAACTCCCGTTGTTCGGCTACAAGTACGCCAAACTCCCCATATATTTATGGCTAAGGACGTTTGTTACTACATTGACTCTTCTTGGATTGATACAGAATATCTAGCATTTAGAGAACTTGGCATATAATTAACGTTCATACTGGCTTATTATGCCGGAGAGACCGATGTAATCTATCATAGCTAGAGCTTATCCTCGGCCTTCTGGATGGCTGCTAAGCCTACTTGTTGCTGGGATAACTTGAACGACCGTTTGCACACCATGTGCTCGTATCTGATTAGAGATCCTGGGTAATTATCATGGATCTCTAATAATCTGGCTGAATAACCTGAATAACTGAATAGCCGGGGTGAAATGACCAATGCCGAAGCAGTCTAACAGTGCTCTAAATGTCCTACTCGGAGCATCTGTAGCTCATGCATAACCTGTGGAGTTGTGGAGATCTAACTTCTTTGTTATTCTACTTGAACAACTGTGGTTGGGCTTAATCGGACTTACGCTCAGGCAATCAATCTCTGTATCTTCACGGGAATCTATTAATCTCATTGTCTTAGTAAACACCGTGCTAGCAGAGTACTACCAATTTCTTACGCCTTGTGCGTATCCACTTGGATTTATACTACTGTTCTGAGAAAGTCTCGATCTTATGAGCAATTCTATAAAGATCGCCCTTCAAGAAGCTCTATATCTGAATATCTTACGAGAACCAAATTAAGTACTAGTCTCAATACCGACTACTTATGTGGACCCTTTCTTAGGGTGCCCACGGGCTATCTAATCCGGGCTGGATGACTTTCGGGGTGTTCCACACAATAACCGCTAGTTGACTAAGGCCACTCACCTACAAGGTTGGGAAAACGATGTACGACCACTTAACATACCGGAAAAAATACCTGTATTGCTAACCTCGACATGCCTATTCGCCTAATCTCCGGTTCTGGCACATGCGATAATGTTACTTGATCTTTAGGGATGCTTCCTGTTAATACAGGCGCCAGTTGACGTTAGACCGTCTAACTGTGCTCCTTATCATCTAACCACCTGATTCAGGCTACTAACTCTTGTAAGTTCTAAGCCTAAATCTGGCAACAAACATATAAGTTCGTTAACTCAATAAACTGAGAATTGAGAAAGTTTCTATGGCTTCATACGTGAATCACACTTACATACCTTTTTGGCGAGGGGTCCCTGCCGTACGATCTATATATACTTCCTAGCACTAACCAGAATCTGTGTGACTGTAACCCCTATTAGCATCTATTCACAGCATATCTGATATTTTTGTGTATATATATATATATATATTAACAATTACGTATAATACATACTGAATTCCGTAGTGATACGTAATTCTGACATGCTTACTGAATTTCATACTGCACATGCATATAATTTTCAGTTTCTACGGTCTAATGATATCTCCTGTCCTGACTTATCATTTCATTGGATTTTCATCCCATTCGAAGCAACAACACAAGGCGCTTAATTATGGTCTCATATTAAATTTGCCCTCTTACAATGTGGGGTCAACATTCGAATCTTGTGGCCTTACTTGGCATTATATTGAGAGCCCACGACTGTCTGCTTGGCCTTTTCTCTAGGCCCGAGTACACTAGATTAGAGTCTCTGTGTGGGCAGTTTCTTAATCCTCCGTAGGCGGATCGCACGCAAAGATTCGAACCGCAATCTTACCGTCTCTAACTGTCAGTCGGAGGCTTAGTCCTTTATACACGATATTCTCTTAATCTGAGGATTCTAGTTTTTCCTCAAAATCTGGTATTCCTGCTTCTTTCCCTTATCTTGCTTAAGCTGAGCTCTGGGGTTCAAGGTACCTGCCTTACATTGTTAATAAGGTTACCGGTCAAATCCCAGCTATACTCTTCTGGCTTGCAGTCAAACCCTGATTCACATGACCTTCCTATCATTCGGTATCACAACTGAAGTCATAACTATTATCTTGCAGGTATATCTTGTTCTTGTTAGCGTGTTATGGCGGACTTGGACTTTTTCGACTCGAACTTAACTATTACTGGGCGTTCATCACCGATGTGTCTTTTACACCTCGCCGAGTAAGCTAGTAGTCTTACTTACTCTTTTGACTTATTAATGTGAGGGTCTGCATAACTTTACATAATCCTAAGGGCCTTTACTCTTTCTAACATTTTGTGGAATCAACCAATCCATCTTCACTTACTACTTACTTTGTGCAACATCGCTCAATCCTTATGCCCTTTGCTACCGGAATCAAAACTAATAGATAGGAATAGCCTTTTCTTACTGCAACGAAACGGAAACATGGAACCGTACCACATCTGAAAAGATGGAGGTGGGAATTCTGCATTTCCCTCTTTCACTTATCTAATAATCTGGTATTACGCCATCTTTAATCAAATCTATATATAACAAATAAATCAACTCATTTATACGCTATGCCTCTCGACTTCCTACTCTGGAAGTTATCGATATACTGGGAATGGTACTGATAAAGGTATCACATTGGGAGGTCCCTGATACCCCTTCCTGCTGCTGAATTACCTTGTAACTGGCTGGTGCCCTCTCCTGTTGCTATATCTGATCTTCTGCCTGGAATAGGATATCGCTGGTCTCACTTGTATCTGTAGATTCAAAGAATATAGTAAGTTTTAGGCCTCAACCCTATACTGTACCGCTCTATAGCACGACTGGAATGAGAAGAAAGGGTAACCATCCTTTCATGCCTTGCAGCCTCCCTGCCCATAGTGCGGCACAACACATCCATAGGCAAGACTCTACTTAGCACGGCCGTGCACTTCGGGACACGAGACCTGCTCGATACTCAAAAGCGAAATACGCCCTGCCTTGGGGGGTAAAGGACGGCACCTGGTGCCTTGTAGGTGACCTGACTGGCACAGGAGCCTAAGCACATCTGGTGCCTGGCTAGCTCTATTCAGATTGAACAACGGTTATATAACGCTTGTAATACCGGCCGATCGGGCCTATAGCCACCTATCCTGCAACATCAGCCAACCAGAGACATACTTATAAAGGGGAACCTATGCGGGCCGACAAGGCCACCATGCTATCTAGTTATTCGTAACTCAACATAAAGACTACTGTATAACTACGTGACCGGCAAGGTCACCACTACTATCAGATTATGGCCCCACATGGCCAACACAATTCAACGACACTAAATGCCTAACATAATGAACGGCCTCACACGATCGACACAACTGACCACAGGAGAGAGGCAAACACATCTGCAAGCTCCCATGAACAGCTGATATGGTGTCGGGGACAGGCCCCTACTACTTCCACCGTATAACAAAGAAAATGAATTTGCTACTGGCGATGAAGTTTCCATGATGAGCCGATGACTCTATGAGCTGGCTGGAATACGAGGATCGCCTTCAGTTCGGGAGTACTCTGCAGGCAATGGTGCCGCCCAACGCCAGTACCACTGGTATCGAGCATACGAAGCAACTGGAACACATCTTTAATATAAACAACATAACTAGCAACTCAATAGCAGGAAATATCTGAATCTGTAAGAACTGATATAAGCTGAATCAGACTTTTCTTTACTGTGAATGAGGCAGGAGCGTACCTGCCAACGTATGACCTGCTGCTCCAATAGCTATATAACATATAAGTACATATATAACAAGAAAGAATTACAACCCCATAAGCCGGAAGGTGCCAACTAATCAAACAATCTATATACTCCCCTACCCGGGTCAAAACCATCCAAAAATAAGTCACTCCTCTCATCTACTAACTACGAGCACCTCTACCGCCCCTGGGTCTCCAGCTCGGGCTATGGGCCTCGATATAAATAACTCGTGGTCTGAGTTCGAGGACCCCCTATACTGTATCTCAGAATCGTGAATTGTATTCAAATCTGTTCCCCGAGCGCAAGCGCATAACAGGTAAACTGTATTGCTATGCTGATCAGCCTGATATGGGAAAGCTTCATCCCATCTTCGCCCTAATGACGGCATGCCACTCCTGAGTGACGTATACCCACCTGCCTGGCGACACAAAGACAACCCAGGGCGCACGCCCAAGGGGTTCCCTGACGACGCAATCAAGTCTCAACAATCAATAATCACATATATAGCAAGCATGTTTCAACTGAAAATACTATCTGTATTCTGATTTCTTATTCTGAACTCTCTCTGTGTTATACTGATTCTCATACCGCTTATACTGAATCTGGGATCTTATCTCGATCATGTATATACTGTGAGCTGGTGATATTATCTCGACTCGTATGGCTATACTCGTAGTCGAGATACTATCTGACTGTAATATATCTGGGATATTATCTGTCTGTCTGATTTACTTTACTAGCTTTTATTCTGAATATATGTCATTATTATAAAACATGCTTGCTAAACGCATACTAGGCTATACCGACTCAAATGATATCTCGCCATTTAGCCCGCTTTACTAGCTCCTGACCTAATAGATATAACAACGCAAGACAGGTTTACTGAATTTGCACAAAACTCAATATTCGACTCTGGAAATTTATTACGGAGTTTACTGTATTATACTAGGCTAAAGTTACTAACTTGGCCGGAGAAACTGGCTTACATACCTTTGCTTCTGATTATCTAACTAATCTGGATGAAGCTCGGCCTACATCTAGCCATTTCTCCCAACTGCATTCACATATATGTCAATTAGAACTAAATAAACTAATATTCTGGAAGAAAACATCACTTTCGATATATTTACAGCCCAAACTTAGGCTTATCGAAAGACGGTCGAAAACTTGCTATTTCTCAAAAGTCCAAAAGGGAGAAATATTCACTTTAAGGCTAGGAGTATATTGACAATAATTTAGAGCAATTCCATTTACCTTAGCCCGGTAGCACGATGATTTGTCGGGAAAATTTTACGAAACTAACTCTGCAGGAATGCTCCCTGCTGCTAAATACCTCGGTATCTGAGGTTAATTTGAATTTGGACCGCGTTTGACGGCGTAATCGAATGATAATTATCAAAGGAACTCGTCGTCCTCTATTTCATGCAATTTTTATGGAAATTATAAGGTTTAAATAAATTAAACCGAAGTTGGAGGCTTTTATACTTGAGCCTGGACAGGGCCAATGTGTCACGGGGCCAACGCGGAGTCCCTCCAGACACGCTTCCATCGCGGAGGGGCTCCCGCCCCTGCCTCTTCCGCGATGGTTCGACGGGATTTCTTATCCGATCTTTTCCCGGGGCCTTTTCTCTAGCATGCGGCACTCAAATACTCTAACCAACATGCGAATAGACCATCTATGTGTCGGGAATTTACGGGTGTAATACTGGGTTCTTTTTGACTATAGTGATCTGAGTCTGAGGACTCTGTAAAGAGACTTCTGAGATTCGTATTCGTAATTGTGGCTGCCTGGCGCAAGGCTGACAGGGTAGTGTTATAATGTTGAACAAAGCCTGCTATGGGGAATGCTGATCCCAGCCTGGGCCTTCCGGCGGACGTGATGTGCCACTCCCTTGGAGACGTATCCTCACCTTCGGCGTATGCAGTTGACACAGCTTGAGCACTGGCGGTAAGGAAGCGAGGGCGCTCAACATAGAAGGTCAATCGTGTCTTGAGCAGTCAACAATAATACATATAACATATATTTTAAATCTGGATAATGAAGTTGTTCATATTCCTGATATATTCTATTCTGAATCTCTTTGTTATTATGCGCATCACCTGATACTGAGCATATCGGTAGTCTGAATATTCATTAACTGATATCATTTACCGACTTTTATTTCAATATGACATAATGTTTTCAATCAAGCATGCTTACATTGAACTCACACTCAGGGCATAATACTGCTTTTGAAATGTTCTTTCTGATTTATTCTATTTTAATATACAATTATTTGCCGAAGAAACCGGCTTACATACTAAGGTCGACTCTGATAATCATGCATCTCGACCAAGACAGCCATTTCTTCAATCGCGCCCATCAGACAAATAAAACTAAATTATCAATATTCTGGAAGAAAACACTACTTGAATATATATATTACCAAACTTTGACTTTATCGAAAAAAGAAGTCAGTAACCTCACTATTTTCGAAAGTCTGCAAGGGAGAAATACTCACTTTAGGGGCTAGAGGCTGATATTAATTTGAGTACTCCACTTACCTTAGCTCGGGTAGGACGCATGATTCGCTGCCGCGAGTTCACTCGTAGGAATGTAGCTTCCCTGCAGCTTTATATTTTTGCTACCCGGAAGCGAATTTGAGTTTGAATCGCGTTTAACAGCGTAAACGGGAAGGAATTTTAATGGAAACCTTCGTCTCAATGTTTATTTTTCTCTGGTTTACTCACTGGAAATATTGATAATTATCACTTAAAAATTGAAGTGGGGGCTTATATACTTGGGGCCTTTAAGTCGCATTTGTCGAATACGATTTATAAGTCGCATTTGCCTTGCGACACTCCGACTTGGCGCTTATCCGATCTCTCCTCGGGCCCTTTTTCTAGCACGTATAGCATTCTAAAACTGTTAACCAACATGGCTAGGCCATCTAAATATCAAGAATTATGGGGTGTAACAATATATATATATATATATATATATATATATATATATATATATTTAAAAGTGGATAATAAACTCATTAAACTAAAAGATATTTGACTATTTCTTCTTAAGAAAAAAGGAGATAAGTTAAATAATGAGTTATGATATTCATATTTCAATACAATTAAATTACAAAAGTGAAAAGTCACAAAATAAAAAATAAAATGACTAAAACACCCATTAAATATTAAACGATATTTTTACTTAAACCAAATAGTATTTTAAAATATTTTAGAGAAAATATAGTGATATAAATATTTAAATAAAATAAATATATATATAAATATATATATATATATAATTGATTTTTGAAATTATAAAATTAAAGTATTGAAGTTTATTGATGATATTTTAAAATCACAAAACTCGTAAATTCTTGAAATTTAGATGGTCTATTCGCATGTTGGTTAAGAGTTTTAGAATGTCATATGTGCTATAAAAAGGCCCGGGGAGAGACCGTGACAAGCGCCAAGTCGGAGTTTCAAGAAGGCAATGCGACTTATAAATCGCATTCGACAAATGCGACTTATAAATTGCATTCGACAAATGCGACTTATAAATCTTATTCGACAAATGCGACTTAAAGGCCCCCAAGTATATAAAGCCTTCCCACTTTATTTTAAATCATTTCCCATCTTTTAATTTCCAAAGAAGCTTACCAAAACAGAGGAAGACGAGGATTCCATACAAATATTCGTCCGATTACGCCGTCAAATGCAGTCCAAACTCAAAAATGTTCCCTGCAGTGAAGTATAAAGCTGCAGGGAGCATTTCATGAGTTAGTTTCGTGGAAATTTGGCCAGCGAATCATCATCCTACCGAGCTAAGGTAAGTAAAATTTCTCCAAATTAGTGTCAATATACTATTCCTAAAGTGAGTATTCTCTTCAATTCCGAGAAATACGAGTTTTCGGTTATTTTTCGATAAGTCAAAGTTTGGTCAGTATATATATTCAAAGTAGGTTTTCTTCCCCAGAATATTGATGAATTTAGTTTTATTTGGATATGAATATGGAATGCGGCTGGAAGAAATAGCTGGATATTGGCCAAGTTACACCAATTAGTCAAGAAGTCGACAACTGAGGTATATAAAGCCAGTTTGGCAAGATAGCAATTTAGTATAGTAAAATAGAATAAATTCTAGAAGAAGACTAAAGTCGTAGTATTATGCCCATGTAAATTCAAGAAGCATGCTTGAATAATTATTATGTCATAGTCAGAATAAAAAGTCAGTAAATTAAATTCAGACAGCGAGATATTATTCCAGACTCAATATAACTTGGTATCAGATTCAGTATAATTCAGCAAGGATTCAGAATAGAATATCGTAATATAGACGATATCAAAATTTAATATATATGTGTTATATGTGATTATTGTTGTTTGTAGAGACCTGATTGTTCTATGTTGGGCACCCTTAGAGCTTCCTTGCCGCCCCAGGGCAGTTACGCTAACTCGCCCCCAAGAGGGTGAGGATATGTCACCAAGGAGTGGTATGCCGTCCGCCAGAGGACGAAGATGGGATGCAACTTTCCCCATATCAGGTTGTTCAGCATTATAGCATACGCCTGTCGAGCTCTTGCGCTCAGGCACAAATTACAGATTACAGATCACAGATCTCAGATTACAGTTTACGTGAGTCCTCCTGACTTCGTACATGCCTATAGTCAAGGGCCCAGGAAGCCCAAGCTGCATACCCAGGGGGTCGGCGGATGCTCATAGTTACTAGATGAGTGGAGTGAATTGTTATTTTTGGATGGCTACCCGGGTAGGGGTATATAGATTGCATGTTGATTGGTACCTTCCGGCTTATGGGGCTGGTATAGGTTCTTATATGCTATATGTGTTATTTATTAAATTGATAGATAGTAGGACGCCGCATTGACAGGTATGATTCCTACCTTCTCTCCAGTACAGTTAAGCTTAGTTTAGATTCTCTCATCCCAGACAGTCTTAGCCATCTTTTGTTATTCAGTAACTATCAAAAGATATTGTCTATTTTCAAGTTATGTTTAGTTATTGCTTTGCATACTTACTCTCAATGGTACTCGATGCCCGCTTGGGTGCGCTGCATTACTTGCCTGCAGGTACTCATAAACGAGGAGTCGATCCCTCGTAATTCCAGCCAACACATAGAGTCATTAGCCCCGTCATCCGAAGCTTGATAAACAGAGTTTTATTCCTTTTCTTTGCTGTACAGCAGGCAGGCTCACAGGCCCCGTCCCACCATATTATCAGTATTCTTAGAGGCTTGTAGATTGTATATTCTCTGTGGTTAGTTGTACCGGTCGTGTGAGGCCGTGTGTATGTTTTAGTTTGCTTATGATGGCCGTGTGGGGCCTTGTATAGTTGATAGTTGGTGACCTTGTCGGCCGCGCAGCAGTTTAGCATTTAGTCCAGCTTTTCAAAGGGAAACTAGTCATCATGGTGGCCTTGTCGGCTCGCATAGGTTCCTTTTATATACTCCTGTGGTTCTGGTCAGCTGTTGTTTTCCCAGAGGCTATAGGCCTAGTTTGTCGAGGTTGTATTTACAAACATATATAGCCCGGCTGGTTCCATGAATCCAGGGTTAGAGCCAGCCTGGCACCAGAAGTGCTTAGGCTCAGTAGTCCAGCCGTCCAGGTCTTAGTAGGGCACCAGGTGTCACTCATGCTTCCTACAAGGGGCGTGACAAATAATTATAACTAAATTTAAATAAAGTGAAATAACGTAAATTAAATGAAAATATTAATTCTCTATTATGGAAATTATAAATTTCTTATTTAATTTAATAGTCAAATAAATATCTATTGTAATGGTATTTTGTTTTTAGTACATAAATTATTATTAAAATAGTTTTAGATTAAAATAGCAAAATGGTAATCCAACTTTAACTTGAAGGCTTTCCGCTATATAATGATATGATATGATGATATAGATAGATATAGATAATATTATAATAATATGATTATTTATTACTCATTATTTACTATTTATTCAAAATTTATTATTTATATTTATTTATTATTATTTGGTGGCTACATTAGTCTTTCAATATTTGAAGGGTATTTTAGTATTTTAATTATTTATTTATTATTATTTGAAGGATATATTAGTGTTTCAATATTTGGAGGGTATTTTAGTATTTTTACCTTTTCACTTTAATTTATTATTGATATTTATTTATTAGTATTTGATGGATATATTAGTCTTTAATTTGTAGGATATTTTAGTATTTTAACTTTTCACCTTTTGACTTCTCACTTATATAATTGAAAAAATATAATTTTTCTGCACGTGCTATGCACGTGGAATTTTCACATTAAACAACCATATAAGCACATGGTAATATTATTTAATTACCAAATCTAAACTTAAAAATATAAGCGAAAATTATAACAAATCCTATATATAATCAAAAATTCTAAATAAAATTATTACTTATATGTAGAAGTATTGAGACATTTATCCTGCCTGCCCAAATTTGACGGTCTTTAAAATATTGGGATCAATATTTGAAAAAAAAAAGTAAAATCAAATTAAAATTAACACAACATAATCACTTCATTGTGACGACACATTCGATCATTATAGAGTCTCGATGGCATAGTTGGCGTAAGGATTCAAACATTTATGGTATTTTTTCAAAATAAGAGATCATTTTATTAATTTAATTGATGGGTTTAATTAAAAAATGGTGGGCCCAAGCAACAAGACCGCCATGATGAATGATTCTTCGCCAGAAGGGACTGCCGGCGGAAGGTAGGACGACGCAATGTAGAAAGTCAGTTTAAGTCAGAATTTTAGGATTTCACCCCATTATTCTAGGGCACGAAAAATCAAGAGTTAGGGCGATTCTCCAAAAGAAAGGGTTCGCCTTCCCAAGGTAAGAATTCTAGCTTGTTCTTTCCCTCTTTCAATCATCTAATACCGTATAGGTAACGGGTGAACTTTTTTGGTGACTTTTTAGTTAAAAACCCTAAATTGTGAAACGCTTAAACATTCGTACATTCTTTCCAACTTTAATCTCCTTATTTATTTACTTCTAATTTTTTTGTTGTTATATTTATAATTTTATATTTTTTATTTTTTTCATGTAATTTTATATAACTGTGTAAAAGTGTGTATAAACACCTTTTATGTTTTTTTTAATTTGATATTTTAAATATGGATGTTGGTAAACAAAGTAGAGGTAAAAAAATTATGGATGCTACTAATAGGGACGTGGAAATAGTTCTAGATCATTACCACCACCTCCACCTCGCCTCTAGATTTAGTAATGTAGATGAAACTTATGTTGATGAAACTTACTTACCACGTCAACAACCTTATGATGTTAATTCTACTACTCAATTAGACCATGATACCATTGATAGAATTTATACTAATTTTGAAGAAGACTTAGAGTATTCTCAAGAGGTACAAGAAGATGAGTTTGAGGAAACCCCACCCCTACTAGTCCGGTTGCTGCACTACTTACATTTACTAGGGGCCATTAGGGCTGAACGTCCTAAAAGATCATTAGTTTGATAATTTATGGAGCAAAATAATGAAAACTATTGCTACTTGTTTAAAATGTAATAAAGCATTAAAACACACTAGGAGATCAAAAAGGTGGGACGGGGTTGCTAACTAAACATTTGAGATCGTGTAATAAAGAATTTATTCACCTAGAAAGCTATTTCTAAGGCTAAAAAGTTGGTACGCCTTGTTCGAAGGATCTATAGGAGTAGGAGGGTCAAACATGATTCAAACTGTTTTAAATAGGACTAACTCGGCTGGCCCAAGCACAAACGTCACATAAAGTCAGGAAAAGATCGCGAGAATTAGCTAAAATGGTAGCTCTTTTGTGGTTTACCTTCAGTTTTTCTTCTTCACATTCCGATTTTATTCATTATATTCGGTAGGTGTATAATCCATATTTTCAATGTTTTTCTAGAAACACAATTAAAATGATATTTTTAAATATCAAGCCGAACACTCGTCATTTCTTCGTTGTCTCTTTGTATATTTTAATGGTAGAATATCTATTATTTCTGATATGGGTCGTGAGTATTAATGGTAATGATTATTTTACTGTTACCACTCATTGATTGATCATGATTGGAATATTCAAAAAAGAATAATAGGATATAACATGTAAAAGAAAGTAAAATCAGTTCTTACATTGCCTTTACAATAGCGTGTATTTTACAATATTTTAATCTTTGTGATAAAATAATGGGTGTCACTTTAGAAAATGCTTCTAATAATTTGAAAGCAGATGATTTTTTAAAACCTAGACTTTTTCCAATTGATAATGATGTTTTTCATGTTAAATGTGTTGCACATATTTTTAATTTAATTGTAAAAGATGGTCTTGATACTTTTGAATTTAGTTGTCAAAAAGTTAGACTTGCTTGTGCTTGGATTTTTAAAGCAAAAATAAAGGCTAGACTTGTTGAATATAAAAATCGTTGTGTAGAATGCCAACTTGAATATAGAAAAGTTCCAAAAGAAGTGTCTGCTAGATGGAACTCTTTTATATAAAATGCTTGAAGTAGCTTATGTTTATCGCATGCCTATATACAATTAGTTTATAATGCTCAACAAGTGGATACTTATTCAAGACTTTGTGATGATGATTGGGCTCAAGTTTATGAAATTATTAAATTTTTTAAAACTTTTATACAACTACAAATGCAGTATCTGGTCAATATTATCCGACCATTTCTTCAGTGTTAGTAAATGTTACTGCTATTTTATTTTTTTTAAAAAAAACGTGTTAAATTTTAAAAATTGAAATGTTTAAAGAGCCTATTCAATATATGATTGGAAAAAATTTCAAAATATTTTACCTATTCCCCAAATTTGTTTGAATGCTACTTTATTCAACTTTTTATAAAACTCAAGGTGTTGAAAAATGGTTGAAGCTATTTCTTATAAAAATTTAGAAATTCAAACTGGATAAATTGTCAACCCTTGAGATTTGTAAGAGTAGTATAATACCTAAAGCTAGAAACTTACATAATGTATATAGAATAATCGAACAAAATGTTCCACCGATGCGACATGTTAGTTCTAGGCCTAGAGTAGACGATGTTGATGACTTGATGGGTGATTATCTTGGTCTCGAGTCATCTAACAGTAATAACTTTGATTCATATATTTCACAGGCACGAGATAGCATCGTAGATGCAAATGGAGCCGCAGAACTTTTGGGCGTGGTGGAAGAATCATAGGGAACAATATCCAAGGTCAAGGGTGGTTCGAGATGTCTTAGTCATTCGCTGTCTTCAGTAGCTTCAGAGCAAGCTTTCAGCATGGGAAGATTTATTATTGAGACCACCGGATTCTTTGGCAAAAGACAGTTTGAAAATATCGGTGTTATTTAGAGATTGGATAAATGTTGAACGAAGAACTTTGACTGCCAAATATCGGCCCAAATTGAAGATGAAATAGAAGAAATATTTGGAGAAAATAGTGATGATGACATGGACGCAATGGATGGTCATCAAGGAAAAGTACTAATTCCAGAAAATATTACAGAAGACGTGATGAGTAAGTTACTTAAAACAACATTTTGGATATTATAGATTTAGTTATTTAGTATAATAATACAGACCTAATTGAAACAAAACCCTTCCTAGAAGGTGCTGGATAGATTAGGTACTTTAGTCTTCTAAATATTTTTGTAATACATATACGATTTTATTTATTTGAATAAATTTAGGCTATTCGCCTTAATTTTTTTTAATAATTAAGAAAAAATTAAAAAAACAAAAAAAACATGTAATTTAATTAAAATACAATATTTAATTTATATTTAATTTTCTAACTTAGTAACTTATCGAGTTACTTCATAAATTTATTACTATTTATAATTTTACCAAAATTTTAATAAGCTACAAATTTAATTAGTTTTGACTTTTGTAAAACAATTAATTAGTTTTGTAAAAAGTTCATAAGTATTAACTTTAAAATATTTGGTCCGCGTTACACCTCAAAGTTCTTGATACTTATTTGCCTATTCGTACGTAGGTTAAGAGTTTTAGAATGTCATACGTGCGAGAAAAGGGCCCGGGAGAGACCGGACAAGCGCCAAGTCAGGAGTATCGCAAGGCAAATGCGATTCTTATAAATCGATTCAACAAATGCGACTTAAAGGCCCTGGCATATAAGGCTCCCACTTCGTTTTAATCATTTTCCCTTCTTATAATTTCCAGTAAATGAATAGAAACAGAGGGGAAACAAAGGGTTTGATTAAATTTCCTCTCGTTTACACCGCCAAATGCAGTCCAAACTCAAATTAACTTCTGGATAGTGTTCGGTGTCTCGGAGACTACTACACGCAAGTGCACGTGGTCGAACAAGTAGTGGGGTGGCTCAAGTAAGCCAAGTATCGATCCCACAGGGACTGGACTACGGGGCAAAATCTACTATGTCAACTTTAATGTTACTCCAAATATGCAGACAAATAATGTAAATAAAGTTTTATATTTTCGTTATCTAATTTTATACTAAGGCTTAAAATGAATATACAAGTGAGTCTCAACTATGAATGAGCATGCCGAGGCTAAAACGAAACATGTAAAGAAATTAATTATCGATACAAATTGGTTTATCTTTTCTCCGGTTGCTAGTCGGAACTTATGCCTATGGATTAAAACTCTCATATTTAATCCAACTTAAGAATCATGAACCTTCCACCTACATTTTTGTATAAGAAGAAATTCATGTTCTGTGCCATACGAAGCCGATTCCACACTTGACATAATACGACTTTCAGGTATATTTCTATCCTGGAAGGTAAATCAATTCTCACCTTCCCAAACTAAGAAAAGATCATATCCTATTAATTCACAACTTTCCAGTTTCAAAGTCTCTCGGTAAACCGACTTTTGAATTTACATTAACATTGACCAGACATCAATGCAGTCAGAACAAGAATTAATAGAACAACCATAGAAGAAAAGATGAAAACCAAATAATCAACAATTACATTTCAATACAATTGTTCCTAACCTCAGAAAGAAATGGAATTAGCCACTCATTTGTGGATTAAACATCATTAAATGAGTGTAAATCATACAAATAATTGAAAGAAATGAAGAGGGATAGAAAAAACCCTAAGAATTTTCGTCCTCTCCACCGCTCGTAACTCCACGTTCTTGCTCCACCAAGTCAAAATAGTCAAAATAAACCTAAGTGTGCTATTTATATTAGTAGGAATTTTTTTTCCGGAATAATAGCAAAACGTGTCACGGAGTGCAACGTGGAGCATTGCCGTGACACGGCCCAAACGCAGCAGGCCTTCCTCGGAAAATACCTAAAAATCGACCTTAGCAGCACCCTGCCGGGAAGTTGGCAGCGTGTCACGCTGCTCCGGCAGCGCGATGGCACGTCCCTGTCACGGAGGTGGCTTGCCGTGACAGGCCTGTGGCGCGCTGATGCTGTGCCCCTTTGCTTCGTCTGCGCGCATGTGCCTGGCGCGGCCAGCCTTGCCATGGCCTTCTCCTTGCCGACTCTCGCCCGTGCTTCCGACTCCAATCTTTTCCTTCACCAACTTCTGATTTAGTTCCTAAAAATCATTAAAACCTACAAAACGAGGACTAATCATGTTGGTTATCACATATATTCATATTTATATAAAATTACATGAAAATGTATAAAATAACTTAGACAACACGATTAATTCAAGTTGTAAAGTGTATCACGGCATGATATTTTGCCCGTGATCACAACCCCACACTTAAAGCCTTGTTCGTCCTCGAATAACCTTTTTACATCTCATGTAAATGAAGACTCACATATAACTAATCTAGCACGATGATTCAAATTACGGCTATGATGATTATTTAAGATACAAGCTAAAAATAAGGCATGCACGCTTTGATCAATGAAATGAAATACAACTATGTTAAGACCTCTTAACCTCAAGAATCGACTTCAATCGAAGCAAACTCATGCAAATAACTGATTAAGAGATCCTTAACATGAACTATATCCATTAAACATGTGCCCTCATCGAAAGAGAGTTACCCAATTTCACACGCAAAAACACTTGTTATATCACAACATGTGTGGGTACATAAATAGGAATTTCACTCACTCTCACAAAGAATTACATGCACCATGTAATGACCCATAAGCTTGCTCCTTAGTGTTTTACTCCACTAATTTGAGGATGTACGAATGTAAGATCAAGTAGGACTTTTTAGGTTGTGATGTACTCAGGTGTAGGTAGGTACTATTGTGATCAGTACAGTGACTATCTTCCTAAGCGCTTTCAATACATCGCCCTCATTGCGAACTTCCCCTTCCCTTACTTCACCTTTTTATCCTTGGCAGTTTTCTTTTTCCTTTGTTCCCCCATTTCTTTTAGGCACTTTTAGCTCATTAGTAAGGAGTTGTATAAATTATTTCATTCATTTGTTTTCTACTCCTTACTAATAATCAAATCCATTTTTACCCCCACCTTTTTGACCTTTCTCACTTTTTAAGCAACTTCCACTTTCCTTTCTTTTCATTCTTCTCACTCCTTCCTCTTTCAGAGTTTTTCTTCTTTTTGCTGCTTAGGAGCTTTGGATCAAATTCAAGGCTAGAAATAAAAGGGATTAAGCTTGGTGTTGCATTTATCAAAGAATAGGCTAAGGCTCAATGGGGCTGACTAGGATTACTATTTCAAGGTAGGTAAAACGAGGGATCAAGATTAGGTTCATTCAAAGAAATGCCTAAATCATCTCCTACAATTTACATCCTTCATTTGCTTTATAAACACACCAGGCAAGTTCTCGACATTCCACACAGTACGTAATACTCAAAAACCTTACACTCATGGCACATGCTCAAATTCGAGACACATTCAGACTCTTACTCACTTAATCACAAGAATTAAAATTAAGCTTCAATCATATCGAGTCAAATTCAAGAGCCTAAGTGTCTCAAACAAAGTTATACACTTGGATGCTTCAACACTACATATACTTGCATCTTACAATCATGTATAGCACATAACAAGACTATCAAGCATCAATTTTATATGAGTTCAAAACCAAAACCTATGAACTAATTTTTCCTCAAGACGGTCGTCATCCATCCATCGTCGGAAATAGTCCCTAATCTCGCGACTTCTGGTTCAATGGGACTCTTCTCGGTAAAAGAACCGAATACAACCTGAGAAACCCAATGATAAAAATAATTAACGAAAATTTTTAAAAATATCGATGATTTCGACAAAACTATTTACACACTAGTTAACAACATTCAACAAAGACAACCGATTCAACATGATATTTGCAATACGAAACATACACACAAAAAGCACAGGGTCACAATTTTTTCGAACACAACAATGCACATGCAATTACATACAAATCAAGATAGAACCCAGCACCACCTAACTACTCCCACCCCACACTTAAAAAACGAACACTCGGCCTCGCTGTTCATACAATACAAAACACAAGAGTGGGTGGTGAAACTCCCGATCAGTCAAAAAGTATTCCACTTCTTCATCAGGTGCTGCTTCCTCATCTCCCATGTCTGAATCTCCTGTCGTCTCATCCGACTCAACATCGGACTCGCGACGTGCTCCTCATCAGTGGGGACATCATCATCCACGGGCTCCACAAATACCGGGCCCACACGATATAGAGCTCGGCAATTTTCGCCGAAAGGGGTAATCTAGGTCGAGCTGCCACAGCTCATCCTCCATTGCCGGTCTCCCGCCCATGCGCAGCTGGAGCATCTGCATCCCGAACATGCGGGCCATATACTGATCATCCCGAGCGTGGGCCGTTCCCTGGCTAGTGGAGAACTGGCCCGTGAGTGAAGCCAGGTGCTCAGTCTTTATGACGTCTTTGGCACGCCTCTCCATCTGCGGATATAGTCCAGGGCCTTTCCTCCACATCCAGGCCTCAGGAACGTGGCTGGCAAACTGCCAAGCCCGTACCTGTGCCCTTGATGCAAACGGCTCTCTTCATGGTGGATATGATCACCACTCCCGACGTTTATCTCCACTCTTCATCAGTGGCATACCTGTGCATACAAGGATCCCGGTGACATCTGTCATGTGCAACTCGAACTGTGCAAGAACACACAATCTTCAGCCAGATCCTGGCTTCCTGTTCATCTGTGAGTAGAGCAATGTCTGATGGTAGCCCTCTCTTTATGCCTGGCCTCCAACAGGTTGCCGAACGGGCTCTACACAATGTGCGTCTGATATCCGCATATGGTGGAGTGATATTCAGCTGCTGGAGTACATGGGCGTCTGTGTCCCGCGCCCCCAATATGGCATTCAGGTGGTGAGGCTCAAATGTGACAACCTTCCCCTTATCTTGACAGTGTGATCAGTGTAGTGTCGGGTTCCAGCTTGGCATAGAACTCCCGAATCAAGTGCATTGCACTCCTTGGGCTCTTCAAAGATGAAGTTCAACCTGGCCATGTTAATACACTGCACAATTTGGGAATTCCTGTGCAAGTGGTTCCTTGCAATGCGCTCCTCAGGGAAGTATTTGGTCTTCGGCGTTTGGTACGCCATTTCTTCCTTCGCTACCACCATCGGGAGCTCCCGTATTGGCGCTAAGTGACGCGTGGAACCGCTGGGTGCTGGGACTGCTGTTCCCAGTCTAATCCTTCCCGGCGCCCGATGTAGATGCGCACTTCCCTTTGTCTTGTCAGCTCTCGCCATTGTTCCTGGCCAAAGAAAGCAGACAGTCCCAATGTCAGTCAATTTAAGACTAGCTTCGACTAAGGTTGGCTTAGGCTAGGCCACCCCACACCTTAGTCTTCAAACTTCACAATTACAGCATCACGGCAAGATCATACTATTTTAATTTACACAAAAACAAGAAACCAAAAACAACAAACAACAAAAATGCCTCGTGCATTCAGCGGATTCGACGGTATAACCTCTATGTACTACTCAGACTTTGTACAGCTAATCCCAACACTTGGGCTCATCGCCACATTTCATCACATAGCACTTAGCGAAAAAAGAAAAATTGTCAACTCAACCTAAGCAATTCCCCAATTTCTATATGATTCGGGATAATTTCATGCAATTTCAACACTTTGTTCTCGAAATTTTATCGCGTCTTTAGCATAATAACGTTAAGCACAACACAATTTACCTCACCCAAAATGCACAACCCAATAATTTTTCACATTTCAACCTCAATTCAATTTCTTCCTTATTCACAACCCAACCTTAGCTACAATTTCACAACAAAATTGATCAAGCTTGTAATTATCGCGTTCATATAATCACAACGATCCTACGAACATCAATCAACCATAACTTAAAATGAATTTAAGCTAAATTTATACTTAGTAGGGTTACTTCTCTATCATGCTCAAAATCGAGAAAATTTCGACAAGAATTGAGATGAAGTTAGAAAACATACCTTAACTTCGACGATATGAAGAAAAGTTGAAGAAAACTTGTGCCTAGGTCCGTGCCACGTTGGGGAAGGGGGATTTTTGGGTGTTTGTCGCGAGGGAGGAAAAATGGGGAAAATGAGGGATTTCGTTAAAAGGAGGGTTTTTTGCGCGGGTTAACCAGACCCGGTGTGACCTGACGCGAATAACACTAACGTGTCACGGAGGGATAACGTGGAGCACTCCTCCGTGACACGGAGTTATCGGCAAGGTAGGTATTTCGGAATTTGTAAAATTCCAGTACAGTTTCAACGGTCACGGAGGTAACGCGGAGGCCTCCTCCGTGACACGGAGCCAACGCGCAGGCTCACTGTTTTGCCACCTTTTAATTTTTTATTCTCACCTCGATTTTTCCTTTGCGATCCTTTGTAATTTTTGCCCTCCGTTCAACCTGAAATTCATCTCACAATAATTTAAATTCGGTTAGAATTCATAGGTTTCCACGCACACGAGAATATTTATTTATTTATTTTTTTTTAATTTTTCAATTATTTTCCACCGCAAATCTAAGCACAATAATTTTAAAATTTTCCTCAAACCTCAACTTCTAACATTTAACGAGGGTGAGAAGTACTCCCCGAGGCCTTTAGGCCTAGCCAACAACAAGGCTTTCTTTCAAATTTGCACGAGTGGGTGTTCACCCCACACTTTTTCTCTTCCACGCTTGTTACCTTCCTCCTTCGGGTACTCAGACTTCCCTCCATCTGTGCTTAACTTTCCACCAAACAACAAAATATGAAAATAAAATAAAATCAACTCTAATGCAAGCAAATTAAAATGGTACCCTGCTGCCTCCCAAGCAGCGCCTAATTTTACGTCGCGGCACGACGTATTACGTTTCACCGCTTTTTCCTCCGCCTTGAGGATATGAATCTCACCCCCTAATTTCTTCTAATTTTCTTATGCTCCCAGGGTGGTGGTGAAAAATCAGGCGACCAAGCAATAGATGCCGCCTTGACGCTTATTGGCCCTTACGTAAGTGAAGTCATTATGTCTATTAGGCTCAGCAAATTTCAGAATGTATTGGGCTTGGTCCTCCTTACTTGTATACCTCTTCTCCGCATCAACATCTATCTCACCAGTAGTGTCAAATGGGGTATACTCTCATCTCTTCTCCCCTGAACGAATTTTCTATAATTATGAGCTCACGGGGACACTCAAGAGGTTCTAAAATGTCGTGGGCTTCATCTGAAAATTCACCCTTGTCTTCCTCTTGTAATTCCTCTTGAATATCGCCTACAACTGTCACCTGCAATTGATCACAAGCTTCAGCCTCATCCATCATCTCCGTGATTTTAACGCCATCCCTTTTAGAGCCTCTGCATTCTCCTCTTCCTGACTTTCAATGTTGCCATTGCCTCCTTCATTGCTTCCATTGCTCAAGGAGTTGTTTCAGCATGTCTTCTAATCGGTCTTGGCGTCCTGGGGTAAGTCCTCATTTTCAACCCGCCTATATTCATCAAACAACAGAAGGATCATGAAGTAGGGGCTCGGGGAAGGGAAGGAGTGCATTTGGACAGCCATCCTAATGGCCATCTTGCCCACCACATATGTTGCACGTGTTATAGTGCTTCCACAAGTGGTGTCCTCCAAAATTCAAAAAAGGTTCGTCAAATATGAGTATTCACCATTTGAACCATTTCTGTTCCATGATGTCATGTCAAGAAGGGTATCCGAAAAACAATCAAAAATATAAAAGAAAAAATAAAACGAAGAACACGTTGTCAACGCCATATAGAATTCGTTAACTAACATTTAAGAAAATTTTACCGATTGCCGGGCCCCCGGCAACGGCGCCAAAACTTGTTCGCGTCTGGAGACTACACGCAAGTGCACGTGGTCGAACAAGTAGTAAGTGGACTGGCAAGCTAAAAGTATCGATCCCATGGACTGACTACGGGGCAAAATCTACTATGTCAATTTACTCATTCCAAATATGCAGATAAATAATGTAAAGAAAAGTTTTATATTTTCGTTATCTACCTTATACTAAGGCTAAAATGAATATACAAGTGAGTCTGAACTATGAAGGAGCATGCTGAGGCTAAACGAACTTGTAAAGAAATTCAATATCGATACAAATTGGTTTATCTTTTCTCCGGTTGCTAGTCGGAACTTATGCCTATGGATTAAAACTCGTATTTAACCTTCAACTTAAGAATCATGAACCTTCCACCTACATTTCTGTGATAAGAAGAAATTCATGTTCTAGCCATACGAAGCCGATTCCACACTTGACATAATACGACTTTCAGGTATATTTCTATCCTGAAGGTAAATCAATTCTCAATTTTCCCAAACAAAGAACAGATCATATCCTATTAATTCACAACTTTCAAGTTTATTCGTACCTCTCTCGGGTGAAACCGGACTTTTTGGATTTACAGCTAACATTGGCCAGACATCACGCAGTAAGAACAAGAATTAATAGAACAACCATAGAAGAAAAGATGAAAAACCAAATAATCAATAATTACATTTCAATACAACGGTTCCTAACTCAGAAAGAAATGGAATTAGCCACTCATTTGTGGATTAAACATCATTAAATGAGTATAAATCATACAAACAATTGAAAGAAAGAAGAAAGGGATAGAAAACCCTAAGAATGCGTCCTTCCATCACTCCGTAACCTACGTTCTTACCCACCAAGTCGAATATGTCAAAATAAACCTAAGTGTGTTATTTATATTAGTAGGAATTTTTTCCTGAATAGTAACGTGTCACGGGAGTGCAACGCGGAGCATTGCCTCCGTGACACGGCCCAAACGCAGAAGCCTTCTGGAAAATGCCTGCACCGACCTTAGGCAGCACCCTGCCGCGTTGGTACAGCGGTCACGCTGCCTTGGCAGCGTGATGGCATGTCCTCATCGTGGAGGTGGCCTGTGGTGACACGGCCTGTGGCGCGCTGGATGTTGTGCCTCTTTTTGCTTTGTCTGCGCGCAGCGCCTGGCGCGGCCAGCCTTGGCTGGGCGGCCTTCTCCGGCCGGCCTTTCGCCCGTTGCTTCCCGACTCCAATCCTTTCCTTCACCACTTCCGATTGTTTAAGTTCCTAAAAATCATTAAAACCTACAAAACAAGGATAATCATATTGGCTAGCACATATATTCACATTTATATAAAATTACATGAAATATATAAATAACTTAGACAACATGACTAATTCAAGTTGTGGAAGCGTATCAATGGCATGATATTTTTGCCCGTGATCAGGTAGCTGGAGTATAAAGCTGCAGGGTGCATTCCTGGGCAAATTAGTTTCACGAAATTCGGCGGCGAATCGTGACTCGACTATGTGGCAAAGGCATCCCTTAGCTATAAACTTCCTTGACTGAAGGTAGGAAATCCTACCTTTGGGCGTGTGAGCTGTACTGCCCTTCCACTCGTACTGCCTCCCCTGAAAGTGGAATCGGACTATCTTGGTCCAAGATCTCTACATTGGCATAGCACGGAACTAACCAATCCATACCCATAATAGCATCGAAATCAATCATCTCTAATTCTACCAGACTGTATCTGACGATCAGCAACCTCTACTGTACACCTCGATAAATCCTTTTCCGGCTATCAAGGCGGAGTCACCGATGGGTGTAGATATCGAAAAGGGTTGCTGAAGCAACTCTAGTACAATACTAAACTTTCGAGACAAATGGGGCAACGTAGGACAAGGTAGATCCTATCAATCAATACATAAACAGGGTGAAAGCAAATAGTCATCATACTTGTTACCATATCTGGAGACGCCTCTAAGTCCTGCCTCCCTGTAATGCATAGGTATGGCTTGGGCCCGCATGAACTCGAGACCCCGATATGCCTCCTCGGCCTCTCGCCTTGCCGGGACCGAGGGCCTACGCCCTCGCTGACGTTGCTGGAGCTCGTGGCCCTGCCGACGCCCTGTCCTGTCTGTCTCGGTTACCCCCGGCCCCCTGACTGGACAGTCTCCTCATCACATGACCCTCCCCGCCCGCATATAACACCCTGTGGAGCCATTCTGCAGAAGCTCAGTGTGGGGCCGACTGCAAATAGGGCAAAGTGGGGGTGTATACTCCGCCCGCCCGCCTCCTCTCGCTGGGGTGAATTCTTACCGTTTGAGAACTCCCCAGCCGGACTCGCCTGTCCTCGGCGACCAAATCTACCCTCTGCTGCTTTGATGGAGGTGGGGGTCTAGGTGGCCTATCTAACAACTGTGGCCCAGGCCTTCCCAAATCTCCCTGTATCTCATCTCGATCTATCCTTGCGCCGTTGTTCCCCGATTTATTCCTCTCGCTATCCCGTTGTCGCTGCCTCTAAGGCCCTCACAAATCCGGGCAAAGGCCTGCACCTGAGCAATATCCATATCTTCCCGCAGCGAGCTGTCATGCATGCTCTTAATATACTCGGGTTCAAACTCATAATAAACCGGTGGACTCTGGTTGGCATGGTGTCCACAAAGGCTGGAGCATAGCGCTGGGCAATCGAATCAAGGGGCGTATTCTCGCATGCAATTCCTCGCCCTCGGCCTCCAAGTGCAAAAACTGGTCCATCTGGGCCTGTCAGATTTCTGTGGTAGATAACGGTCCAAGAAAGCCTTTGAAAAGCTGACCAGGTCGGAGGGGCAACATCTCTCCCTCGGGACCTTTCCCAACTTTCGTACCACAATACAGCAATATCCTACTCGGAATACTACTAATCCAACCGATCAGACAGGCTTCTACATGCATGACCCGGAAGATTCTGCATCTGATCCAGGAAGTCCTGAGGATCCTCTGTCCGCCTGATCCGACCCTCGTGAACTCGTGGGGGACCTAGAGGCCAAGAATTCTCGGACCGGGAATCGCCGTGCCCACTGACACTCGCTATTACTTCGGTGGCACTTAATGCGCCGAGTAGCCATCATTTGTGCCAACATAACTACCGCACTTTGAATTTCCTTGTCGGATGGTGTAGGGTACATGAATTCTGAGGCAATGTCGTCCCGAGTGGCTCCTAGTAGGGTGGGGACTGCTGAGAAGGTCGAGATGATGTGCCCAGACGCCTCGTATCGGGTTGATTCTAAGTAAGGCTGAGGCATCCCCGCTGGTGCCTTCTCCTGCTGCGATATCCAGTTTTCCACCCGTGACATGATGTCGCTGGTCTGTCATTTTATCTGAAACAAAGAATATGATAAGTTTTAGGACTCAACCTATACTGTACTTCTCTATGGCACGATTAAATATAAAGAAAGAGTAACTATCCTATTGTTTGAAGCCTCCCCGCCTATGGTATGTGGTGCACACTACATCCATAGACAAGACTTGACTTAGCACGGCTTGCAGACTCCTCGGATACAACCTGGCTCTGATACAAAGTTTGTCATGCCCCCGCCTTGGGAGGGGCTGACGGCACCCGTGCCCTACTAAGACTGGACTGCCGGACTAACAGCCTAAGCACTTCATGTCGTCGGTTTCTAACTCTGGGTTCATGGAACCAACGTGGCTATATAACGGTTGTAACAGCCGGCCAACTGGCCTATAGCTACCTGTAAGACAACAAACAGCTGACCAGAAACTACGTAGTATAAAGGAACCTAAGGCAGCCAACAAGGCCGCCATGCCGACCAGTTTCACCGGAACGCTGAATCAAATGCTAAACTACTTCTGTGACCGGCAAGGTCACCAACTATTAACTGAATAAGGCCCCACACGTCCATCATAAACAAACTAAAACATGGACATGGCCTCACTGACCGTACAACTAACCACAGGGAATATACACCCGCAAGCCTCTAAGAATACTAATAAGATGGTCGAATAAGGCCCCGGCCTACCCGCATCGTACAACAAAAGAAAAGGAATAAACTCTATCTATCAAGCCCGGATGACAGGAGCTGATGACTCTGTGAGCTGGATGGTTCACGAGGGATCGGCTCGTCTATAAGTACCTGCGTGCAAGTAATGCAGTGCACCCAAACGGGCGTCGCACGCATCGTGCCGAGTATGAAAGCAATAACTAAACATAACTGAAAATAGACAATAATAGTGATAGTTACTGAATAACAGAAGATGGCTAAGACTGGTTGGGATGGCAGAACCTAAACTAAGCTTAACTGTACCGAGAGAAGGTGAGAATCATACCTGTCAAATGCGGCATCCTCGCTATCTATAAATTTAATAAATAACACATATAGCAGACATGAACTCATACCAAATTTCATGTTTCCAAGGTACCAATCAACATGCAATCTATATACCTACCCGGGTCGCCATATCAAAAAATAACAATCACTCCACTCATCTAGTAACTATGAGCATCCCGCCGCCCTCGAGTATGCAACTTGGCTCGGCCCCCGACTATAGTTGTATCTGAGTCCGCAGGGACTCCTGTAAATTGTAATCTCGAGATCTCGTGATCTATAGTCTCGTAATATGTGCCCCCGGGCGCAAGCGCTCGGCAGGGGTATGCTATAATGCTGGATCAGCTGCTATGGAGAATGTTGCATCTCATTTTCGGCCCTCAAGGACGGCGTGCCACTCCTTGGAGTGACGTATTCTCACCCTCTTGCGGGCGAAGCTCCATACAGCCTATTAACCCTATGGCGGCAAGGAAGCTCTAAGGGTGCCCACATAAAACAATCAGGTCTCTACAAGCAACAAAAATCACATATAACATGTGTAATAAATTCATAATACTGTCCATGATCTGGTATTCTATTCTGTATCTCTTCCTGAATAAACTGAATTGAGCATCAGAAGTTATACTAAGTATGGAGTCATTACTATCTCATTGCTCGATGCTAATTTACCACTTTTATTCTCGCATATGGTATAATAACTCAGACATGCTTACTGAATTCACAGTGCGCATAATACCAGCTTTTGAAACTTTTTTCTGGAATTTCCTCTATTTTACTATGCTAGAATTACTAGTTTGCCGAAGAAACTAGCTATACATACCTCGCTATCGACTTCTTGGCTAACCTGTGTAGCTCGGCCAATATCCAGCTATTTCTTCCAACTGCGTTCATATTTATATCAATTAGAACAAAATTCATCAATATTCGAAGAAAACCTACTTTGAATATATATACTACCCAAACGCTGCTTATCGAAAAACAGCCTAAAATCCTCTATTTCTCGAACTAAGGAGAAATACTCACTTTAGGATAGGAGTATATTGACACTAATTTGGAGCAATTCCACCGACCTTAGCCTGGTAGGACATCGACTATGGACGATTCTTGCGAAACTAACTCCGCAGGAATGTTCTCTGCAGCTATATACTTCGGTATCCGAGGTTAATTTGAGATTGGACCGTGTTTGACGGCGTAATCGGACGAATATTTATCAAAACCCTTCGTTCTCCGTTTCCTGCTTCGCCGGAAATTAAATAAACCAACAAATTAAAAACAAAGTGGGGGATTTATATAGTTGAGGCCTGGACTCACTTCCGTGGCACGTTGGCTATCGCGGAGGTAGAGCCCTCCGTGACAGTTGGCCATCGCGGAGGGGTCTGCCCGACCTCCTTGCGATGCTTCGACGTGGCGCTTTGTCCGGTCTTCCCCCTGGGCCTTTTTCTAGCATGTATGGCATTCTAAAACTCTTAACCAACATGAATGAAATATCTCAATGTCAAGAATTTACGGAGTGTAACATCCTCCCCCTTAAGAACATTTCCTCGAATATGAACTTCTACTGCTCGCAGGAATTTTTTAACTTACTCGACTTATTCTAGAAAAAATTTGGCAGAGTTTCCCATAACTTGGACTATCTCAAAATTCCTAAATGCAGAAAGTCCAATACAGTACTCCACAAAATACTATAGCATCTATCACGCAGTAGACTAGAGTCAACTATCTCATTTATACACATAATACAAGGGGTAATTCATAAAACAACAATACTAACGTATCTCTCACGACAGTTTGAAATAACTGAAGATATCTCGACTTTCATATCTTCCTACTTCCCAAGTCATTTCTCTCTCAGCCTCGTTACGCCATAACACCTTGACAGAAGCAACATCTTTAGTTCCTAACCTGCGAATCTGCCTATCCAGTATGGCTACTGGAACCTCTTCATAAGCCAGCTCCTCCGTAACCTGACATCCTGGAACTAGGACAACTCTGAGGGTCTCCTATATACTTCCCCTTGGTCAGTTCGACACCATTACACGCAAGTGCACGGGTCTAACAAGTAGTAAGTGGCTCAAGTAAGCTAAGTATCGTTCCTACGTGGACTGACTACGGGGCAAAATCACCCCAAGTGTCAATTTACTGTAATCAAAATGAGGACAACAGTGTGAAGAAAAGATTTTTATATTTATGAACTATTTTTGTACTAAGCTAAAATAATTATGCCAAGTGAGTCTGAACTATGAATGTGAGCATGCTGAGGCTAAGTGAACATGTAAAGAAATTAATTATCGGCATACATGGTTTATCTTTTCCGGTTGCTAGTCGGAACTTATGCCTATGGATTAAGTATTTAACCCAACTTAAGAATCATGAACCTTCCACCTACATTTCTGTGATAAGAAGAATTCATGTTCTAGCCCATACGAAACCGATTCCACCTTGACTAATACGACTTTCAGGTATATTTCTATCCTGAAGGTAAATCAATTTCATAATTTTCCCAAACTAAGAAAGATCATATCCTATTAATTACAACTTTCCAGTTTCGTGCTCTCGAGTGAAACTGAATTTTGGATTTACATTAACATTGGCCAGATATCAATGCAGTAAGAACAAGAATTAATAGAACAACCATGAAAGAAAAGATGGAAACCGCATAATCAACAATTACATTTCAATACAATGTTCCAACTCAAGAAGAAATGGAATTAGCCACTCATTTGTGGATTAAACATCGTTAAATGAGTGTAGATCATACAAACAATTGAAAGAAAGAAGAAAGAGATAGAGAAACCCTAATAATTTTCATTCCCTCAACTGCCTGTAACCCAATGCTCTGCTCCACCAAGTCGTAATAATTAAAAATGAACCTAAGTGTTCTATTTATACCGGTGAGAATTTTCCGGAATAAAAAGTAACGTGTCACGGAGTGCATCGCGGAGCACTAGCCTCCGTGACACGGTGCAAACGCGGGAGGCTCTCTGAATTTAGCCGTCCAAGTAGTTGTCCCCAACGTGGCACGGCAGGCAACGCTGAGCATGCCCAGCGTGCCACGGTACAAACGCTACACCTTCACCGGAATGTCAAGATCCAGGAAATTGATTCCAACGTGCCACGGCACAATCGTGAACCCTCTCTGGAAATTCTTGAAATTATATCTCCTGACAGAATGCAACCGCGATGGCAGCGTGTCACGCTCCATCACGGAGCCTCTTTATTTCTTTGCTTCCAGCCGTTCCTCTTTGCCTACCTCCCGAGTCCATCTCCGATTCCTCCCAACATGCATCTTAGCTCCATAAAAAGTATGTTTTTCCCGCAAAACAACGCTAATCATGTTGGTTAGTATAAATTCACACTTCCTACAATTTACATGAGAATGTACAAACATTGTTGATAAACAAGGCTTAAACGATGCATTTGAGTATCACTGGGCATATAAATATGCCCTGCATCACCTACCCCACACTTAATATCTTGTTCGCCCCGAATACTCCTATACCTCAAGTGCAATTGACATCCCATCATGGCTACTTTGGCTCGACAATCCGAGCTACGGTTACATTGATTATTTACATACAAATCATCAAGAAAACATGCATGGCATCATCATTACAATGACATCAAACATATCAAGACCACCTAACATCACAAATCGACTCTCGATATCGGCAAACTCATGCACATTAGCTGACCAAGATTCCTGACACGAATTTATTCTTTCTGTCAAACATGTGCCCTCGTCACAAGAGAGTTTCCCCTGTTTTAATCACATGAACTCTAAAACAATTCATGACGGGGTATAGACACACACAATTTCGCTCACTCTCCCAAAAAGAATTCACATGCATTGTGTCATGAACCATAAGCTTCCCTCTAGTGTTTTACTCCAATAATATAAGGACGTGTGATGTAAGATCACGTAGACTTAACGGGTTGTAATGTAAGCTACGAAACTAGTATATACTACAAACCAATAGTAACTAGCATCCTTAAGCGCTTTTCAATACATCCCATCATATTCCGGGGCATAAGTTCTTTCTTCCTCCTCCCAACCTTGAAGTCTTTCTTAATTAATTTTTCCAACTTCTTTACGCACACCAGACCAAACATCAAAGATTAGTTATGCACTTTATTTCTTCCATCTGGCCAGTGCACCTTTGACTCTTTTTCTTCTTCCTCACTTTTGCTTTTTCCTTTTCATTTTCTTTTCACCATTTCACTCCTCTTTACACTCTGTGGAAAAATTATTTTTCTTGAGCACTTAAGAGCTTTGGATTAGATTTACGGACAATGAAAAGAAAGGGTTAAGCTTGGCTTACACCTTTTTGACAAAAGAAAAAATAGGCTAAAGGCCTTAACGGGCTAAATTCAGATTTGACATTCAAGGTGGGTATATAAAAAAAAGAAAAACGTTAGGCTAAACAAAGAAACGCCACATCCTTTCCCACACTACACTTCCTTCATTTCGCTTCGTATACACCAGACAAGTTCTATGTACTTCACAATAGCATGGAATAAACGAGACCTCACTATACGCTCATTGCACATGCTCGACTCAAGACCTATTCACAGACTCTTTAATCAGCTAATTACAAGAATTCAAAATTAAGTTTCAATCACACCGAATCGAATTCTGTGGCCTAAGTATCTCACATATGTACAAGAATTTGCATGCTTTCAAACGAATCACCTTTGCATTGTAAACATTATGTACAACACGCAACAAGGATTTCGTACATAGAGTAGCAACATGCATGGATGATTAATTTATGAAATTCTAATTGATAAATATATGAAATTAAAAATAAACTACTCCTATCAACTGCATTTCCCGAAGACGGTCGTCATCCATCCATCATAGGAACGTCACTATTTACGACTTCCGGTTCAATGGGACTCTTCTCGGTAAAAGAACCGAAAACAAACTCGAGAAACCCAATGATAAAATAATCAACAAAATTTTAAAACTATCGATAATTTTTGACAAAACTATTTACATGATCAAGCAATAAACATTCAACAAAGACACACAAACTTTCACAAAGATATTTACAATACGAAACATACACACCAAAAACAGGGTCACAATATTTTCAAACACGACAACAGAACATGCACATACATACAAATCAAGACGAAAACCAGCACCACCTAACTACTCCCCTACCCCAGATTCTAAAATCAACACTGTCCTCAAAGTGGTTCATACAATCACAAACACAAAGTGGGGTGGTGAAACTCCTGATCAATCAAAGTATTCCACTTTCATCAGGTGCTGCTGCCTCATCTCCCATGTTTGAATCTCCCCCGCCGCCCCTCCTCCGACTCAACGCCGGAATCCTCGCGACGTCTCCTCATCAGTGGGGACGCCATCATCCACGGGCTCCACAAATGTCAGCCCACTGCATATAGAGCCCTGGCGTTTTCGCCGAAGGGTAATCTAGGTCGAGTTGCCACAATTCATCCTCCGTTGCCGGTTTCGCCTATGTGCAGCTGGAGCATTCGCATCCCGAACATGCGGGCTTATGTACTGACTATCCCAGCATGTCGCCGGCTAGTGTGAGAATCGGGCCTGCGTGAGTGGTGTCGTGTGCCTTAGTCTTTGTGACGTTTACGGCACGCCTCTCCATCCGTGTATATAGTCTAGGCCTCTTCCTCCACATTCAGGCCCCTCAGAACGTGGTCAGCAAACTGCCAAACTCGTACCTGTTCCCTTGATGCAAACGGGCTCTGTTCATGGCGGATATGATCACCGCCCGACATTTATCTCCGCTCTTTCATTAGGGCATACACCAGGCATACGCGATCCCGGGTGACATCTGTCATATGCACCCCCGGAATCAAACAGGAACAACGATCTTCAGGCCAGATCCTGGCTTCCTTGTTCATCTGTGAGTAGGGAAATGTCCGATGGTAGCCCTCTCTCTATGCCTGCTCCAACAGGTTGCTGAGTCGGGCTCCACACAATGTGCTTTTGATATCCGCATATGGTGGAGCAATTCAATTGCCGAGCATGGGCGTCAGTGGTCTGCGCCCCCAGTATGGGATTTAAGTGATGAGGCTCAAGGTGACAATTCGCTCCCTTATTTTGATGGTGTGATCGCGAGCGCCGCGTTCAATTTGCATAGAACTCCCGAATCAAGTGCGCATTGCACTTGGGCTGTCAAAAATGAAGCGCAGCCCGGCAGTGTCAATCCGGTGCAGGCCAATGCGGGGAACTCCTGTGCCAATGGCTCCCTTGCAATATGCTCCTCAGGAAGTACTTGTTCTCCTTTGTGCTTTGTGTACCATTTCTTCCCTTCCCTCCGTCACCCATCGGGTTTCGTATTGGCAGGCGCTGCCGCGCGGAACAACTGGTGCTGCTGGGACTGATGTTCCCAGTCTTGAGTCTCTTCTTCTGGCGCCCGATGTAGATGCGCACTTTCCCTTGTTCTTGCTTCAAGCTGCCATTGTTCCTGCCAAGAAAGCGTATGATCCCAATGTCGGGCCATTCTTGGGGTCTTAGCTTGACTAAGGTTGGGTTAGGCTAGGCCACCCCACACTTAGTCTTCAGCCACAATTTCAGCATTACAGCAAGAACATATTTATTTCTAATTTACAAAAACAAGAAAACTAAAACAACTAAAAACACAAACAATATTGCCTTGTGCATTCCGCGAATTCGAATTTCCGCATTTCAACCGGTACTACTCGTACTTCGCATGCCTAATTCCACATCACCATCGATCACGCATTTACAGAGCACATAACAATGAAGAAGAGAAAAGTAAAAAAAATGAAAACTATTTATCTACACAAACCTATGTAATCTACCCATTTCTTGCATACTATAATTGCACTCCCAAAAATCCGTCGGTCTTTTAGCATATTACATAGAACAAGACCAACTCATCTCACCCGACATACTCAACCCAACAAGAATTTACATTTCAACTAGTTTTCTCCCTTTTCATGTTCAAATTCAAGCCCTAGCTATAATTTTTCGAAAATTCGATCAAGCTCATGTTTTTATCGGTTCATACAATCACCATGATATTACAAACATCAATCAACAATAACTTACATGAATTTAAGCTCAATTTCTACATCGGGTAAGGTCTACTCACATCTCATGCTAAAAATCAAAAAATTCAACCAAAATTGAGATAGAGGTGATGAACGTACCTTAAATTCGATGAACGGAAGAAAACTTGATGAAATTTTGTACCTAAGTCCGTGGCACGTTGGTGGAGAGGGAATTTTTGGGAGGGTTGTCGTGGAGGGGATGAAAAATGAGAGAAAGTGAGGGGAAATCGGGGTTAAAAGGTGGGATTTTCGCGTGGGTTACCCGGTGACCCGGTGTGACCCGACGCGAATAACACTTCAACGTGTCACGGAGGGTAACGCGGAGGTCCTCCTCCGTGAC
>JACEIK010009984.1:0-42118 GCA_018107945.1 Datura stramonium | reverse complement strand
CAATTTCTCTTGGTAAGAATCTCTAATTACTTACTCTTCTTCTTCTTCTTCTTCTTCTTCTTCTTCTTCTTCTTCTTCTTCTTCTTCTTCTTGCTATGGGTAACTAAACCCAGATCTAGGATTGTGAATCCAATGGGTTGTGAACCCTAATGATCTCAATTTATTAAAATTGACTTTGGACTTATGAACATTTGATTCATTTTTGGTTTGTAGTGTGTTATTGGTGATGAGACTCATTCATTCCTGCCCAATTACCTTTATGAGGCTTAAAAGAGCAAATTTAGGTTGGGTTAGCATCAATCAACAATGACTCAAGGCATAACCCTTGTTTAATGGGTTCTCCTAGACATAGATTGAATCCCAAATTGGTAACAAGCAATTGGGTAGTATGGAGTTCTCTTCAATTTGAAAAAATTGAAGTAGATCGACACCTATGGTGCTATTGAAAGATACCCATGAGTTGCCTATGTAAATTGCTTTCAGGTTTGGCCTTAGTCCATTCTCAATTCTTTCACAATGGGTGATTTAGGGAGATTGATCCTGTAATAACCCAAAAGTCCCTAAGATCAGATCCGAGAGTTAAAACGGAGAAAAAAAAACTACACCAGGTCACAAAATGAGTTGTCAAATGACTCTTCGTTTGACCTAACGAGTCATTAAATGACTCATCATTTGAGAAGATCAGAATGCCTCCCAATGAGTCATCAAATGACTCATCATTTTCCTAATGAGTCTTCAAATGACCAGTCATTTGAAAAGATCAAAATGTCTCCCAACAAGTTTCCAAGTGACTCGTCATTTGACCTAACACATCGTGAAGTGATCCGTCATTTGAGCAACAGTGGGAAAAGTGGGGAATTCTAGTGTACTTCATGGATTAGACAAATGAGTCATCATTTGCCTAACAAGTCATCAAACGACTCATCATTTGCATAACGAGTTATCAAACGACTCGTCATTTGCCTAAGGAGTTGTCAAATGACTCATCGTTTCTAGTAGTATGAAATTTTCTATTAAATTATTAAGGGTATTTTCATAAATCCTAAGCTCCTAAAACTTAAGCTACATCATTTTAAGCCCTGAAATAAGTGTTTTAAGGGGGGTTTAACCTATTCTAATTCATTAAACTCCCATGCATGCAAAGTATAGAAATTCCTTTTGAGGATCGAACTTGAATTCCTCAATTCTTCCCCAATTCTCTTGGGTTTTCAAAGCCAAGTAGAGATTCAGCTTACCCAGGTATGTAGGGCTATGAATGGGAGTTTCCTTTCACTTTCATGCCCAAATTACTCCTCAAGTTCATGAATTCAAGTCATAATTCAAGTCTATAATCTTATAGGGTTTTAACCCAATTTTATGAAATCTCTATGATTTGTTATGGGTCAATTACCTTTATGTTCCAAAGCATGTTTTATGATTTATGGAAAGATTTTATATACAAATTGATTATAAATTTATGATTTCAAGTTTTAAAAAGTTATGTCCAATTATGCAAGTTTCATGAAAAGTCAAGTTTATGATTCATGATTTTAAGTATGATGAGATATCTAGCATGAATTAATCTTTACAAATTACCCATGTATGAATTTATGATTTTGACTTATAAAGTCTATTTCAAGTATGCATGATTTTAAGATTTTGGGCATGCCCACAAAAGTTAAGCATGTTTTCATTATTCAGCTCAACTCTATAAAATCAGCTTACATATGGTTTTGGAGTCTATACTCCCACTTTTAGCTTATGGTATGTCTTTGACTTTGTTGAGAAATGATGGTGAGCATCTTGCATATTTTTGGGAGTAGTGTCTAGAACCGAGTAGACCAGGGGTTCAGATAAACCCCGAGTCTCAAAACTACATACCAACGAAGGTTTATATATTTGCATTGGCACCTCCCTTGTGAGCTTCCCCTGCCCCCAAAAGGGCCTTCAGCTTGATATCGATATCATGGTAGCGTCCTTAGCCTTGGAAAGATTTTGGACGACTCTGGCCACTTGAGTGTTATAGTTGGGGCATCACGTAAGCTCTATCGTGATGATGTCAGTTATATAATGAGTCTCCCATGTTCCTCATGATTTCAATTATTCATGTTTATGACTTTTGATTTTATGTTTTATAGCCGGTTTGACCAAATCATTAGTTTTTGAGCTTTTACTTATTATTTCAACCATCACAAGTCTTATGATTTCTACATTTAGCTTTGGGCTATTCTATTAAGATATGATATTCAGGTTATGACTGTAAATATTTCAGATTCAGATTCCAGCATGCAGTCCTTACTCTCATGATCTTATAATTTATGCTTATGTGAATGATTTTAGTTAATATTTACTCAGTATATTTTACTTATCTTTCATACTCAGTACATTCCAAGTATTGACCGCATACTCTATGTTGTATTGTTTCTTGATACAAGTCTAGACGATCAGACTCAGTTCCGCCGTTAGTCTAGCTCCTCACAGTTTAGTTCAGTTCCCATTATTGGTGAGTCCTCATCTTCCAAGGACATTCAGTTTATCATTTGATTATGTTATATTCAGTTTCAGACTTTAGCGAGCTAGTTTGGAATGTTGTCCCATCAGCTCATCAGACAATAGTAGAGGCTTATCAGACATTATATAGATATTCAACTTTTTTGAGTGTTCACTCTTTTTTATGATTTTTATGTTATTCAGACTTCTGCTTATTCATGTCTCAGTTATCAAATTCCAATTGATCCATGTCCTTTAGTTATTATGTTCATGCCATGGGTGGACTTGGAGACATTTGTGGTTCTAGGTCCTGTGTCTCGGTCCGGGGTCCCAACTAAGATCGTGACAAACTTAGTGTCATATCAAAGGTTTAGAGTTTCCTAAGGTGTTTGAAAAATGCTTTGAGTAGAGTCTTTTCCATGGGTGTGAAGCACGCCACACTTATGAGGGAGAGGCTATAAGTCGTTTTAGGATATTTCCCTTTTTTCATGATCTAAGTTGTGCGATGAAGTATCTCTCTACCCTACTAGTTCATGATATACGCGTTTGCAGAATTATGTATCCCTGAAGAACCAACGGAGGTCAGCTAGCCCCACCAAACTCTAGTAGGCCCCCTTTTCAGATAGGTTACACATGCGGAGCTCGGGGCTGCCTTCAGAGTATTGGTACGAGTCATGAACACTTAGCTTAACCAGTAGGCAATTGCATCCACAGAATCCACCAAAGAAACATCAACTAGGGTTCGAGACTTCACAGGAAAGAGTTTGCCTAAGTTTCTTGGTTGGAAAGCGAATAGGGAGTTCAAGAGGAGAGGAAAGGGAAATAAGAGGGACAAGATGGGGAACTTTGAGTTTTCCCAACAAGGGTCAGGTGGTGAAAATCACCCTCAACTTCAGTAGAAATCTTTGGCTTCGACTCGAGGAAACAAGTCTAGGGTAAGGGAGATTACATACCCAGCATGCAGAAGATATGGGAAGAACCACCTAGGAAAGTTCTTGGTGGGTTCAGGTGTTTGATTTTGGTGTGGCCCGCCCGGTCATAAACTCAGAGACTGCCCATCAGCCAAACAGTGTGGCCAGAGAGGCCGTGCCTTGGCCACCAAAAGCCCAGTCCAGCCGGCTAACTTTCCTGAAGTGCGGTAGGAAACACCCGGGAGAGTGTGTAGTTGGCAGAGATGGTTGTTTCTGGTGTGGTAAGCCCGAAAATATGCTTAGAGATTGCCCGTTGGAAAGAAAGGGCAAGGATAAAGCTAGTTCTCCAACAACCAGTACAATGACCCCAACAACTCGCCCATCTCAGTAGGGTGGGTTACCTAGTACAGGTTGTGGCCAGCTCAAGACGTGGTCACTGGTATGTTATGAGTATTCTATCTTGATGTATATGCATTGGTAGATCTAGGGGATATCTTATCTTTTGTGACTCCTTATGTTGCTATTAGTTTCGAAGTTAGTCCCGAAACCCTATCAGAATCCTTTTCAGTCTCTACTCTAGTCAGTGACTTCGTTATAGCTTGACGGGTATACAAAAATTGCCCTGTCACAATTCTTCAGAAGGTCACCTCAGCCGACTTAATAGAGTTAGACGTGACTGATTTTGATGTTATTTTTGTTATGAATTGGTTGCGTGCATGTTATGCCTCAGTAAATTATAGAATCTGTATGTTACGTTTCAATTTTCAGGTGAACCAATCCTAGAATGGAAGGGTAGATCAGTTGTGCCTGTAGGTCACATTGTTTCTTATCTCAAGGCTAGGAAGATGATTTCAAAAGGCTATGTGTACTATCTAGTCCGGGTTAAAGATGTTATGTCCGAGACCTCGACTTTTCAGTTAGTCCCTATAGTGTGTGAGTATCCAAAGGTGTTTCCAGATGATCTATCAGAAGTCTCTTCCGAGCGGGAGATTGACTTTGCTATCGACCTTCTCCCTGATATGCAACCTGTATCCATTCCTCCTTACAGAATGGCTCCAATCGAGCTAAAGGAGTTGAAAGATCTCCTAGATAAGGGTGTCATCGGGACTAGTAAATCCCCATGGGATGCACCAGTTCTCTTTGTTCAGAAGAAGGATGGTTCCCTTAGAATGTGCATTGGTTATAGGCAGTTGAATAAGGTCACAATCAAGAACAAGTATCCCCTCCCTAGAATTGATGACTTGTTTGACCAACTTCAGGGTGCTAAGTGCTTCTCAAAGATAGATCTCAGATCCGAATATCATCAGCTCAGAGTTAGGGAGAGTGACATTCTGAAGACAGCCTTCAGGACCAGGTAAGGTCACAATGAGTTCGTAGTTATGTCTTTTGGACTAACAAATGCTCCTGCAGCTTTTACAGATTTTCTTCATAGATGATATTCCCATATACTCATGGAGCAAGGAGGAGCATACCGCTCATTTGAGGATTGTGCTACAAACTCTCAAGGATCGCTAGTGTCACGGCCCGAACGTACACCCGGATCGTAGACACGGGAAAAGGGACCCCGAGGGACCCCAAGTCGACCATGGATCATGTATACAACTAATCTCATTCAAATAAGAGGAATGATAATCATAAAAACAATAGCGGAATGTAATCATAGAATAACATTAGAAAATACTGGACGTACACATAAGCTGAATACTACACATGGTCTAAAAGCCTCTACAACATACGATGGGTTGACAAGACAACATCCCCAACTAGCTCGAACAATACTAAAACGTAAGATAACATAAAAGTCTGTCAAACAGCCCTCGAAACATGAGGACTTACCAATATGCTGAGAACGTACGCCGAGATGGACTAAGGATGAGGATGAGCCTGAGATCTGGACCCTGTATCATGAAATGATACAACATAGAAAGTATGCAGTCAATATGTGGAATGTACTGAGTATGCAAGGTAAGTGAAACAGACATCTAAAAGAAAAATAAAACTCATAAGTAAACGTAGGAGAAGGACATCATGCATATGCCATAAACTCCGTAAAAAAACATAAGGATCAAGGCTTTCAAATCGTTCATAAAGCGTTCATAATCATAATCGTAAGTAAACATTATCAAAACATAACTTGAGCCAATAACATAAATATATCAATGCATAAAATATATGGAACAATGGGAGAACTCGTCATAACCGACACCATCATGGTAGAGCCTTTCATGATGCCCCACTATCTCGCTCAAGCAGACAGATCCGACCCTGGCTTGCTAGACGAGGGTCGTGCATAAGGCGTAATATCACATTTGAGGGGATCATTATCAATACATCATATCATTAGAAACCCCCAGTGGAATGTGGTTATGAGAAACCGACGTAGTCCTTTGAATGCCGGGTTGCTCGGTGCTAGACACGACTCCCAAAAACATGCATATAGGCTCATACATAAATCAATAACATCATGCATTAAGATTCATTGGCTAAAATACAACATTTATCATCATTGATCCCCTTTAAAACATGCTTAGCCAAGAATCAAGGCCCTTTTCATCGGCCAACATCATAAATTGATAAATCATGTAATTCACTTCATAACTCATAAATCATTCTTTAACATGTGGGCATTACCAAATACTTCATCATATTCAAATCTTTCAGAAAATGCTCATAAACATGGGTAACCTGAATTCATGCTTTTCCATCATCAATAAATTCAAAATATTGCATATTCAATGTAAATCATAACTTTCATGAACTTTCATCAAATGGGCATTTTGGATTTAAAAGCTTAAAACATGATTTTAAAGAGAATAATAATAAAACCTGCCCATCATTCATAATTCAAGAATTACAACTCAATTAAATCATACCCATAAAGAGAAATCACAATTTCATGCATTTGAGTAAAACCCCATAGACTTGAATAAGAGGATTCATGATTTTAAATTGAGATTTGGGAATGGGTGGGGAAGAATTTCACCCATTCTAAAACCCTACATACCTGAAAATGGATTGACTCAAAGTTCCTTGAACACCTACAAAGAAATTGATAGAAGCTTGGGGGAAGAAGACCTTGAATCTCCCAAAAATATCTCTAAAGTTCTTGCACGAGAATGGGCATGCATAAAGGACTTAACTCCTCTTATCAGACTCGAAAAATATCCAAAACGACGTATTTTAGGGTCTAAAAGCATGGAAAAGTCAGAAATGCCCTTAAAATTATTTCCTTGAAAATTTTCCCGAACGGACCAACGATCGACCCAATGGGTCGTGGAAACATACCACGACTCATGGTATCGAGTCGTCGGGTCCATTTCCTCATAACACATCTTAGATCCTTCCCACGAGTCATCAGTACGAGTCTTTACTCAAACCACGGGTCATTGAATCGGCCGTCATCAACTCCTTGACCAATCTGACTTCCCTTTCCACGAGCCTTACCACGACTCGTGGTGCCTTTCAATAAGTTGTGGTCTCCATCCGTTGAATGCACTGGAAACCTTAACCCATAAGCAAAGACTTAAAACAATGGGTCGTTCCTCCTCACCATGAATCATGGGATGTCCCGTTGTTTCTCCCTCAGCCTAATCCAGTCCTTCCAACGACTGGTTACAATGAACCGTTGTTCTTGACGATGAGTCATTACACCATCCGTTGTCTTTACTGCTCCCCTAAACTTTCTGAACCACGACTGCTTCCGATGACTCGTAGTATCCACCCACGAGTCATTGAGTCATCCGTTTTGTGATGTTTTTCCAGTTTACTGCATTTTTTAAATTAAACTCCCGGGTCTATTCTTAGGCCTTTCCTGGGTATTACATCCAGTTGTTTGCTAAATTCAGCAAGTGCTGGTTTTGGTTTAGCCCAGAAGCACTTGTTTGGTCAGGTGGTTCAAGCGAGGATGTGCAGGTGGACTCTCAAAATATAGAGGCGGTGAGAATTGGCCTAGACCAGTTAATCCTTCGGACATCAGGAGCTTTTTGTGTTTAGTTGGATACTATAGAATGTTTGTTGAAGGATTTTCATCCATTGCAGCAACGTTGACTTAGTTGACCCAGAAGAAGGTCAAGTTTCAGTGATCGAATGCCTGTGAAAAGAGGTTTCAAGAGTTAAAGACTCGACTCACTTCAACCCCAATATTGACTTTCCTAGAGGGCAAAGATGGATTTGTGGTGTATTGTGATGACTCAAGTGTTGGCCTTGGTTGTGTGTTGATGTAGCCTGGTAAGGTCATTGCATATGCCTCTAGAAAGCTTAAGACTCACAAGAAGAATCACCCAACTCATTACCTCGAGTTGGCAGCAGTGGTGTTTGCATTGATGATTTGGAGACACTACTTTTATGGGGTACATGTGGATGTTTTCATGGACCACAAGAGTCTTCAGTATGTGTTCACTCAAAAGGACCTGAATTTGTGAGAAAAGGAGGTGGCTAGAGCTTCTCAAGGACTATGACATGAGTTTCCTTTATCATCTGGGCAAGGCCAATTTGTAGTGGAGGATTCCCTTAGCAAACTATCCATGGAGAGTGTGTCTTATATGGAGGATGAGAGAAAGGAGTTAGCAAAGGATGTCCATAAGCTTGTTCGTTTAGGGGTTTGCCATGTTGACTCGGCATATGGTGGTGTCATTGTTCAGAATGGTTCAAAATCTTCATTGATGACTGAGGTCAAGGCTAGGCAAGATGAGGATCCTATCTTTGTTAAGCTAAAGGAAGCTGTCGAAAATCAGAAGGCAGAGATCTTCTCCCAAGGGGGAGATGGGGTACTCTATTTTAAAGGTCATTTATGTGTTCGGGGTGTTGATGACTTGAGAGAGTGGATGTTGTGTGAGGCTCATGACTCTCGTTATTCTACCCACCCAGGTGCCACCAAGATGTACTGTGACCTATGGGAGGCCTATTGGTGGAATGGCATGAAGAAGGATAGAGCGGAGTTCATGGCTAAGCATCCAAATTGTCAACAAGTGAAAGTTGAGCATCAGAGACTTGGAGGTATACTACAGAATATTAGTATCCCTACTTGGAAGTGGGAAGAGATCAATATGGACTTCATCACAGGGTTGCCTCATACACACCGACAGTATGACTCTATTTGGGTGGTTGTGGACAGGTTGACAAATGCATCACATTTCCTACTAGTTAAAACTACTGATTCAACTGAGGACTATGCTAGATTGTACATTCATTATAACACTCAAACTCACACCTCCCGCTGACGTATGAAGTGGACGTTATCAATAAAGAACCCAACTAGCGGTTGGGGTCGATCCTACAGGAAATATGGAAGGATATAGAAGAACGCTAGTATCTAAGCTTTTGAGTCAATTATTTCCTAAGAAGGGGGGATTTGTAAAATTAATAAGTAATTTTGTCGAGAAATTGATTGTTTTTTCCAAACTAATGAAACTAACTAGGGTATGTGTTCCCCATGAATTCATAACTACTTCGGTTTTTACACTTGTGATCTACCCAATACTTTAGTTGTAGAACTGATAACTAAGGTTCATCCAAATGACTAGTTCGTCCCTATTGGATGACTATATTCAATCACCGGGTCAGGTCTGATGAGTGATTTCAATTTAACCGTTATCAATTTATTTAAGATATAACTATCCTGTGACCACAACTCAAGTTAATACAATGATCATCAAGATCAAGGATTTGTTGTAATTCTCTTTTCCTAATCACTACCTCTCTAGGATCAAGCAGGTAAATAATTCATACATATCCTAATATTGCATACTGTTAAGAAATGTTTAAGTATGAAGAGAATACAATACAAGCGTTTAGTATTGGTTTAGAATCATGTCGTGCAAACCCTAGTTTGTGAATTTACTATGGTTCCCACAACCCTAGTTGTGAAAGTTTTAGCCTATCATGTTTATACGTTAATTAATAGAATTCATAGTAAAAAAACACAAATTAATACTTACAACAATGATTTGAAGAAACTTCACTTGATTAATGCAAGAATTCAGAAGAACAATTCAACAATTCGTATCTCAATGTAAAACTAACTCTCAAATCTAAATTGTAAATTGTACCTCTCAATCGTGTCTTATAAATTATGTTAAGACTTAAGACCCAAGACACACACAACTTCCTTCCAACTTGGCTATTACATAAAATAAAAGGGTATTTATAGTAGTAGATTTATGCTTTTCTTGTTCCTTTGCAAATTTGATTTGGAATTGGAAGCTCCTTTTCCTAGTTGAAGTAGGAGATCAATTTTGGCCGTTCAGAACCCCTTGCCGCGTCTCCTATGCCAATGCTCCTCTCCAGTGTTGCGTCGCCCCTACCATCGTGTAGGAGGCTGTGCCGTATCGCGTGGTGTATAGCGCCAGGATGATGGCGCCTCGCGCCTGGCAGTATGACATTGCTGCAGCTGCGTCGTACGCCTTGTAGCACTGAGACTATTGGATTCTTGCGTAGCTTGTAGCGCCAGTGTAGTGCCGTGTCGTTCGACTGGTTGTGTTGAGGTGCTGGCGCCTCGCGCTGCTGGTTGCGCGGGCATGGCAGTGCACTATTTTCTTCCCCTTGATCTTGCTTTGCTCATTCCATCTTCTTCAACTTTATTCCAAAAGCCTCAAACACCTCAAAATCCCTTATTTTTATCCCTGAAAGCATCTAATCACGTGCGTTTAGCCATTTTCATAAATATATAACATAAACACATGCAAACACACATAATTTGTCTCAAAATATAGTAAAGTATGGGAAAAATATGTATAAGAAGTGCATAAATATGCCCTTCATCAACACTCCACACTTAAACTATTGTTCGTCCTCGAACAATCTACTACTTCCCTTCAAACATTTAAGCACAAAATTCATCCTACGAACAGGTCTACTTGCACTTAGGATCATGAGACAAATCAACGAAGCTCAAACAATTCATTCGCATGCACGTAGGATCAACATTAAAATGTCAAAGTTCGAAATCACTTAGCTTTTGAAACTAACTCATCAAGACATATTTTGGGCCAATATGAATTATATGTTATTTAGCAACCAAGATTTACCAAAGTCTTACCATTATGCCCCTCACAATTTGGAGAGATGCTCTTTCAGACACAAGATATAAAATAATGTTAACTTGGGCCTAAATATCACAAAATTCACTCACTCTCTCAAAGAACTCGACATACATGCAAACGACGACCCATAAGCTTGCCCTTAGTGTAATAATCCACTAATATAGAATTTTGAATCTAGGATCAATTAGGACTTAAATTTGATTGTAATGTAGGCTAAGGGACGGGTAAGAACTATTTGGCCAAGATAGTGACTAATCTCCCTAAGCACTTTAATACTTCACAACACTTTAATTTATTAGAACTTTCTTCAATTTCTAAATTTTCTCCTTATACCTCCTTATTTTTCAATTTTTCAATTTAGGTGACTAGTGGGGATTTTTTTTCTTTCAACATTGAGCTCATTCACACATTTTTTTTCATCATCATTTTTTTTCTCAAAGCTCTTTTTTCTTTTTGTTTTCCCACTAACAATCACCCTCATTGTTTAGAAAATTTCATCCTTTTCTTTTCTTTTAATTCACCACACTTTTAGCTTTTCCCTTCACTTCTCTAATTATGCTCCTTTCATGCAAATTTTTTTATTAAAGTGCTCTAGGAGTCATTTGGATCAAATACAAGTCAATAGAACAAAAAGAAATTTAAGCTTGTAATATGGCCATCAAAAGAATAGGCTAAGGCTCAAAATGACTAACTAAGATAATTACAATCAAGGTAGGTAAAATAGAATAAAAATAAGGTTACCAAAGAAACACCTATATCACTTCCTAAATCCATCATTCTTATTTTACTTTGCACACACACCGGGCAAGTTCTAGACATCAATTTACAAGCATGGAGTATATCAAAAAATTCCTCACACGTTGGCATAAAATGGTTTAACAATGGAAATCTAAATCACATAAACACATATATTCATACTGTATGTGTAGCATAATTAAGCCCATTTTTTCAAGTACAAGAGTCAAGTTCCCAAAAGACTAAGTGTTTCTACCTTTTTTTCATGCATTTTGAGTAAATTTAATAAAGTCTCAATGATACCTAAAGTGAAGCACCTAGCATTCATAGGGTCCAAGTTTTTGTTCTTCCTAATGACTAATTTACCCTTAAGAAGGTCGCCATGAATCCATCATCGGGCAAAGTCATGACTTAATGACTAAAAAAAATCTAGATTCTCTAATCAGTTCTAAGGGACTATCCACCAGAAAAGTACGAAAAAAATCAGAGGAACCCAAAATAAAATAAAACTAAAAAAGATACTATAATAGACCAATCAAGCATTCAAGATAAGTCATAAATCTCAAAAAAAAAAAACTAGGCCTACCATATGTGCGGATTTAGCAATTAAGGCATGCATGGTAATATGGAGTTCACTTCTCCCACCCCACACTTAATTAGTCACATTGTCCCTAGTGCTAAATCAATAAAGCATAAAGTAAAAGGGTGAAAGAAGAACTTCGTGGGCCTCTACTCCTTGTTTTCAATGTTTAAGATAATTTTTTGTTGAAAATCATGACCTATCACCTGCACAATTGAACAAACACATAAAAACAAAAAATTATCTTGGTTTGCCTCCCAGGTAGTGCCTGATTTAATGTCACGGCATGACAAAGGTATCTTGATTACTCAGACTTTATTAAGGTACCTATTGAGACCGTGGTCACATCTTGGCCGCTTGTTTCACCATGCAACCCTGTGACACATCCGAAAACAAAAGAAAAATGAAAAAATAGGAAAGAAAGACTAAAAGTTAAACACAAGAAATTAATCTAATCCTACGCTGTATTCCCAGGCAACGGTGCCACTTTTTGATAATGCTCAAACTCACACCTCCTGCTGAAGTATGAAGCAGACATTGTCAATAAAGAACCCAACTAGAGGCTGTAGAGAGAATATGGAAGGATATAGAAGAACGCTAGTATCTAAGCTTTTGAGTCAATTATTTCCTAAGAAGGGGGATTTGTAAAATTAATAAGTAATTGTGTCAAGAAATTGATTATTGTTTCCAAACTAATGAAACTAACTAGGGTATGTGTTCCCCATGGATTCATAACTACTTGGGGTTTTACACTTGTGATCTACCCCAATACTTTACTTATAGAACTAATAATTAAGGTTCATCCCTATTGGATGAATATACTCAATCACCGGATCAGGTCTCATGAGCGATTTCAATTTAACCGTTATGAATTTGTTTAAGATATAACTATCCTGTGACCACGACTCAAGTTAATACAATGATCATCAAGATCAAGGCTTTGTTGTAATTCTCTTTTCCTAATCTCTACCTCTCTAGGCTCAAACAAGTAAAGAATTCAGGCATGTCCTAACATTGCGCATTGTTAAGAAATGTTTAGTCATGAAGAGAATACAATACAAGCATTTAGTATTGGTTTAGAATCACGTCGTGCAAACCCTAGTTTGTTAATTCACCATGGTTCCCACAACCCTAGTTATGGAAGTATTAGCCTATCATGTTTATACATAAATTAATAACATTCATTGAAAAAACACAAATTAATACTTACAACGATGATTGGAAGAAACTTCACTTGATTAATGCAAGAATTCGTAAGAACAATTCAACAATTCGTATCTCAATGTAAAACTAACTCTCTAATCTAAATTGTAAATTGTAATTGTACCTCTCAATCGTGTCTTCTAAATTATGTTAAGACTTAAGACCCAAGACACACACAACTTCCTTCCAACTTGGCTATTATATAAAATAAAAGGTATTTATAGTAGTAGATTTTTATGCTTTTCTTGTTCCTTTGCGGATTTGATTTGGGATTGGAAGCTCCTTTTCCTAGTTGAAGTAGGAGATCAATTTTTTCCATTCAAAACCCCTTTTCGCGTCTCCTATGCCAATGCGCCTCTCTAGTGTTGCGTTGCCCCTACCATCGCGTAGGAGGCTGTGCCACATCGCGTGGTGTATAGCGCCAAAATGATGGCGCCTCGCTCCTGGCAGTATGCCATTGCTGCTGCCGCCTCGTACGCCTTGTAGCACCAAGAATGTTAGCGCCTTACGCTGCTTGTAGTGTCGTGTCGCTCGGCTAGTTGTGTTGAGGTGCTGGCACCTCGCTCTGTTGGTCGCACGGGCATGGCAGTGCACTATTTTTTCCCCTTGATCTTGCTTTGCTCATCCCATCTTCTTCAACTTTATTCCAACAGCCTCAAACACATAAAAATCCCTTATGTTTAGCCCTGAAAGCATCTAATAATGTGCGTTTAGCCATTTTCACAAATATATAACATAAAAACATGCAAACAAACATAATTTTTTCTTAAAATATAGTAAATTACGGGAAAAATATGTCTAAGAAGTGTGTAAATACGCCCTTCATCGATTCGGGAGTTATTTTGGTTGCACGGAGTTCCCTTGTCCATTATCTCATACTTTATTTACCTCATAGTTTTGGAGATCATTCCAGAAGGGACTTGGTACTCAGGTCAAGCTTAGCATGGCTTTTCACCCACCGATAGATGGTCAGGCTGATCGGACCGTTTAGACTCTTTAGGATATGTTGAGAGGGTGTGTGTTTGACTTCAGGGGTAGTTGGGATGATCATTTGCCTCTCATTGAGTTTGCTTATAATAATAGTTACCACTCTAGCATTCAGATGGCTCTATTTGAGGCTCTCCATGGGTGGAGGTGTAGATCACCTGTTGGTTAGTTCAAGGTAGGTGAGACTATGTTGATAGGGCCAGATTCCATTCATGAGGCCATGGAGAAATTTCAGCTTATTAGGGGAAGGCTGAAAATAGCTAAGAGTTGTCAGAAATCTTATGCAAATGATAGACGGAGAGAGCTTGAGTTTGAAGTTGATGATTGTGTGTTTTTGAAGGTGTCTCCCATGAAGGGAGTAATGAGGTTTGGAAAGAAAGGAAAGCTTAGTCCCCGATATGTTGGACCTTATAGGATTCGGAGGCAAGTTGGCAAAGTGGCATATGAGTTGGTGCTACCAGCGAATTTATCCTCGGTACATTTAGTTTTCCATGTATCTCTATTGAATAGGTGCATTGGTGACCCGACCTTAGTTTTCTCGGTGGAGAACATAGGTGTGAAGGATAGCCTTACCTATTAGGAGGTTCCGATTGAGATCCCTGATTGTCAGGTTCAGAAGTTAAGAAATAAGGAAGTAGCTTCAATGAAGGTGTTATAGAGAAATCATCTTGTTGAGGGAGCTATGTGGGAAGCCGAAGCAGATATAATGGCTAGATACCCGCATCTTTCCCTTCTGGCCTAGTTCCAGCATGAGGTATCCATTTCCTCCTTATTACTCTATTTAGTTTCATGTCAAGTTCATGTCTCCTAGTTTCTTTCATGTTTTAGCATGTATATACGAATCATGAATTCACTTCAGTCATGTGTATCAGTCCGGACTCGGTCACTCCATCAATTATCAGCTTTAGATATTTAGTATTTAGGATTGCAGCTCTTTTCCCATATTTTCAATATGCTTCACCCCCATTCGAGGATGAATGTTCCCAAGGGGGAGATATTGTAATACCCCAAAAGTCACTAAGATCAGACTTGATGTCACAGAATGAGTCATCAAATGAATCATAGTTTGACCTAACGTGTCATCAAATGACTCATCATTTGAGAAGATCAGAATGCCTCCCAACGAGTCGTCCAATAACTCGTCATTTTCCTAACAAGTCATCAAATGACTCGTCATATTCCCGATGAGTCCTCAAATGACTCATCGTTTGAAAAGATTAGAATGTCTCCTAACGAGTCATCAAGTGACTCGTCATTTGACCTAACAAGTTGTTAAGTGACCCATCATTTGAGCAGCAGTAGGGAAAGTGGGGAATTCTAGTGTACTTCACAGATTAAGTCAAACGACTCATCATTTGCCTAACGAGTCGTCAAACGACTCATCATTTCTGGTAGTATGAAATTTTCTGTCGAATTATTAAGGGTATTTTCACAAATCCTAAGCTCCTAAGCCCTAAAATATGTCATTTTAAGCCTGAAAGGAGTGTTTTAAGGAGTTTAACCTATTCTAATTCATTCAACTCTCATGAATGCAAAGTTTAGAAATTCCTTTTGAAGATCAAGCTTGAATCCCTCAATTCTTCCCCAATTCTCTGGGGCTTTAAGTCAAGTTGAGATTCAGCTTACCCAGGTATGTAGGGCTATGAATGAGAGTTTTCTTTCACTCTCATGCCAAAATTTCTCCTCAAGTTCATGAATTCAAGTCCTAATTCAATTATATGATATTATGAGTTCAGCCCATCTATATAAAATCATATTACTTATGGTTTTGGAGTCTATACTCTCACTTTCAGCTTATGGTATATCTTCATCTTCGTTGAAAAATTGATGGTGAGAATCTTGCATGTTTTTAGGAGTAGTGTCTAGCACCGAGTAGTCTAGGGGTTCAGATAAACCCCGAGTCTCAGAACTACACACCAATGTAGGTTTATATATTTACATTGAGACCTTCCTTGTGAGCTTCCTCTGCCCCTAAAGGGGCCTTCAACTTGATATCAATATCATGGTAGCGTCCTTAGCCATGACAAGGTTTTGGATGGCTTTGCCCACTTGAAAGGATAGAAGGTTTTTTCCAGTAGATCTATGAGCTTAAAGCCTTGACCAAATTTTTATAAAAGTTGGTTTAATTCTACAAGGTTTCTGACTTTGCTTAGGAGGCCTTTTGGAACAAAGAATCTAGGATCGAGAAAGATGATTAGAGAAATTTAACCTTATTTTGTGTGTTCTACTTATTCGAATTTATGGGTATTGGGAGTTTTCTCATTGTGTATTTCAATCATATATGACCCCTGCTATACCTCGGTAGTCCAAAGATCGGACACGAGAGTTGAAATGGGGAAAGTGTAAAAGTGATGTTGTAGACTCAGGACGAGTCGTGGGACGACTCGTGAGGACAACCCACGAGTCGTCATATGACTCATTGTAATACCTTGGAAAGGTATAAGAATAGACCCAGGAGTTTAATTTGAAAAATGCAGAAAATTGGCAAAATATCATAGAGCGAATGACTCAATGACTCATGGGTGGATAACCACGAGTTTTCGAAAGTAGTTGTGGAATGGGGGTTCAGGGGAGCTATGGTGACAACTGACGGTGTAATGACTCATGTCAGGAACAATGAGCCGTTGTTACCAGTCGTTACAAGGACTGAGCTTAGTCTGAGGGAGAAAAAATGGGGCATCCCATGATTCGTGTGAAGAGGGACGACCCATTGTTTAAAGTCGTTGCTTGTGGGTTGAGGTTTCCAGTGCATTCAACAGATGGAGACTACGACTCGTTGGAAGGCACCACGAGTCGTGGTGAGGCTCGTGGAAAGGGAAGTCAGATTGGTGAAGGAGTTGACGATGGTCAATTCAACGACCCGTGGTTTGAGGTAACAACTCGTCCTGACGAGTCGTGGGAAGGACTGAGATGTGTTAAGAGGTAGTTGACTCGACGAATTGATACCACGAGTCATGGTATGTTGCCACGACCCGTTGGGTCGGTCGTTGGTCCGTCCGGGTCAGTTTTCAGGGAAATAATTTTAAGGGCATTTCAAACTTTTCCACGCTTTTAGACCCTAAACTACGTCGTTTTGGATATTTTCTGAGTGTGATAATAGGAGTTAAGTCCCTTATGCATGCCCATTCTCATGCAAGAACTTTAGAGAAATTTTTGGGAGATTCAAGGTCTTCTTACCCAAGTTTTCATCAATTTCTTTGTGGGTGTTCAAGGAACTTGGAGTCAATTCATTTCCAGGTATGTAGGGTTTTAGAATGGGTGAAATTCTTCCCCACCCATGCCCGAATCTCAATTTAAAATCATGAATTCTCCTATTCAAGTCTGTGGGGTTTTACTCAAATGCATGAAAATGTAATTTCTCTTTATGGGTATGATTTAATTGAGTCTTAATTATTGAATTATGAATAATGGACTGGTTTTATATTATTTTCTTCAAAAAATCATGTTTCAATCTTTTAAATCTAAGATGCCCATTTGATGAAAGTTCATGAAAGTTATGAGTTATGATGACTACTCTATAATTTGAGTTTATTGATGATAGAGAAGCATGAATTCAAGCTACCTATGTTTATGACCATGTTTTGAAAGAATTGTATATAATGAAGTATTGGGCAATTCCCACATGTTAAAGAATGATTTGCGATTTATGAAGTGAATTACTTGATTTATCATTTTATGATGTTGGTCGATCAAAAGGGCCTACGATTCTTGGATAAGCATGTTTTAAAGGGGATCAATGATGATAAATGTTATATTTTAGCCAATGAATCTTAATGCATGATGGTATTGATTTATGTATGAGCCTATATGCATGTTTTTGGGAGCCGTGTCTAGCACCGAGCAACCTGGTGTTCAAAGGACTATGCCTGTGTCTCATAACCACGTGCCACCATGGGTTTTTAAATGATATGACTTAATGATAATGATCCCCTCAAATGTGATATCACACCTTTTGCACGACCCTCTCCTGGCAAGCCAAGGTCGGCTCTTCCCACTTGAGCGAGACAATGGGGCATTATGAAATGCTCTACCATCATGGTGTCGGTTATGATGAGTCCTCCCATTGTTCCGCATGTTTTATGCATTGATATATGTATGTTATTGGCTCAGTTTATGTTTTGGTAATGTTTACTTACGATTATGAATATGAACACTTTACGAATGATTTGAAAACCTTGAACCTTAAGTCTTCTTATGGAGTTTATGATATATGTATGATGTCCTTTTCCTACATTTAGTTAAGAGTTTTATTTTACTTTTAAATGTCCGTTTTACTTACCTTGCATACTCAGTACATTCTACGTACTGAACGCATACTTTCTATTTTGTATCATTACATGATACAGGGTCCAGACTTCAGGCTCATCCTCATCCTTAGTCCATCTAAACTTACATTCTCAGCTTATTGCTGAGTCCTCATGTTTCGAGGGCTGTTTGACTGACTCTTATGTTATCTTACGTTTTAGTATTTTTCGGGTTAGTTGGGGATATTGTCCCATCAACCCATTGTATGTTGTAGAGGCATTCAGACAATGTGTAGTATTCAGCTTATGTGTACGTCCAGTATTTTCTAATGATATGCTATGGTTACATTTCCTCTATGCTTTTATGATTATCATTCTGCTTGTTTGAATGAGATTAGTTATAAGCATAATCCATGGGTCGACTTGAGGTCTCTCGGGGTCCTTTGTCCCGTGTCTATGATCCGAGTGTACGTTCGGGTCATGATACTCGTGGAGGAGGCCAGTGAGGAGTTGGGAAGTTTGGAGAAAAGGGTCCCCACGGGTGTGGGAACCACTCGCGGTTAGACACCACGAGTCGTTAGGTCAACCGTGGGGTGAAGGAGAAGGAAAGCGAAGGAAGAAATCAGTGTACTTCAAGGGTGGTGACCACGAGTCGTGGTCAGCCACCACGATTCGTGGGGTGCCACATTGCCAGCTAGATGAGAAATCCCAGAGAATGAGGCAGTTTACTTAATGACTGGTGATAATGAGTCATGGTCAACCCTGAGGAGTCGTTAAGTGACTCGTTACGATCCCAGGAGGTTTGACAAGGCAATGTACTTGACGAGCAAGGTGACGAGTCATTGCCCTGGACCACGAGTCATCAGGTCGTCCGTTAGGACCACCTGACAATAATTTCCTGTGAATTTAGTAAGGGCCTTTTTGTAATTCTTAATTACTTAAAGCCTATACTATGTCGTTTAAGGCTCATTTTAGTGGGTTTAAGGAGGGGAAAACCTATTCTAAGTTATTTCCTTCCTTGCATGCAAGCTTGAGAGGTTGAGGAGGTGATCTAGAGCAAGCCTTCAAGGTTTTCATTCAAATCCATCTTGGACAATTAGAGAAGTGGTAGAATCAATCCCCTCCAGGTATGTAGGGTTATGAGTGGGTGTTTCCTTCCACACTCATACCCAATTTATATCAAAATAAGAGAATTTCCTATGATCAAGTTATGGGGTTTTTACCCAAAGGCATGAATCTTCAAGTTCTTTACATGGGTATGAATTGATTAAGATTTTATTATCGAATTGTGAAGCATGGGCTAATTTTCTAATGAGTTCAATTAAATTATGTTTCTAGCCTTATGAATGTTGAAGCCCATTGATTATATGATCATGAAAAGTGAGATTTGTGAAGCATATGTGATAATGATGAGATATTATGATTAAACACATGAGTTGAAGCTACCCATGTTTATAATTATGTTTTCGTTGAGAATTGAGTATTTCTAAGTATGATAAAGCTTTGGGCAATGCCCACATGTTAAGTTAAATGATGATGTTCTCAAACTAAGCTTACCACATTATTTTGAAGCGAAGACTCCCAAATTTTATATTCTATCTTGTTGTATATTTTTAGGTAAGTCTTCCTATGCATAGCTTACCACATGGTTTTTGAGCAAAGGCTCCCAAGTATGTTTTAAGCTTGTGGTATGTTTTGAACTAAAGCTTCTCATATGTATGATTTCGTATTTGAGATGCATTTGATTATTGAGATTCATCAATAGATGATGTTGAGCTTCATTATATACGATGTAGAGCATTTCATGTTTTTGGAGAAGAGTCTATCACCGAGCGGGCTAAGGGTCGATCACCCTATGCCCAAAACTACGCACCAACGTATGATGATACTATTATAATATTGGGACCTCCCTTGTGAGCTATCCCCTTTCCTAATGGCCCTGTAGCTTGATATCAATATCATGGGTAGCGTCCTTAGCCCTGGAAAGGTTTTGGACGGCTCTGCCCAGTTGAGTGTAATAGTCGAGACCACGTAAGCTCTATTATGGTATGTCGGTTAAGTGACGAGTCTCCCATCATTTTATATGATTTAGATATGCATACTCATTACTCATGATTCTTATATACTCATGCATGTTCTAAAAGTAAGGTTTGACTCAATATTCAGCTTTTCTATAAATGTCATATTTCAGCTTTGATTCATTCGAGTCAGTTTGATGTTATAAAGCTATGTATTTGTATGTTATGAAAAGATCATGATTGCAGAAAGAATGCATGCAATCCCTACTCTAAATTTGTTGATGTCGATGTTCTAAATAAATGCATTGTGTTTAAAAGGTTTTACTTACTTTAGCGGTTTTACTTACCTTGCATACTCGGTACATTCCACGTACTGATTGCGTACTTTCTATGCTGTATCATTTCATGATACAGGACCCGGCTCTTAGGTTCAGCCCCGCTCTTAGACAGCTTATTGGAGTTAGCGTCTGCTTATTGGTGAGTCCTCATCTTCCGAGGACCACTATCTATCTTTTCTTACGTATTTCAGTTTTTAGCTTGTTGAGTTAGTTGGGGTCTTGTCCCATCAACTCATCATGTTTAGAGGTTTTTCAGACATATTTATGTATTCATCTTTGGATTTTATACTCTAATGTTATATTCAAGCTAGACTTCCTCTATGATTGTGTTGCCAATTATTCAGTCTCTTGGTGGAATTAGATGTATGCTTATGCCATGGGTCGACTTGGGGTCTCTCGAGGCTCTTTGTCCCATGTTGCGATTCAAGCCTCCATTTGGGTCGTGAAAAACTTGGTATCAGAGCCATAGGTTTTGAAGTGTCATAGGGTGTATGAAAGTCGCATTGAGTAGAGTATTTTTCATGGGTGTGAAGCACCCCATACTTATGATGAAAAGGCCATGAGACGTCTAGGAAATGTTCCCTTCTTTCATGATCTATGTCGTGCAATGAAAAGTCTTTCTATCTGTGTAATTCGTGCTATTCGCGATTGCAGAATCATGGCTCCTCGATGAATGAACGGAAGGAGGAATGCAGGTGGTGAAGGCCACGAGGATGGAAATGGTTATAAGCATTAGCCAGCCCCACCAGTTCAGGAGCCTCAAGCATCGGAGCCAGCCTCCCATGCTGAGTTCCGAGCCGCTATTCAGATGCTTGTGTAGGCCTTGACCACCCAGGACAATCAGCAGGCCGTTGCGCATGTTCCGCAAAATGGTAACGCAGTGGCGGCTCTAGTCAGAGACTTTTTGTGGATGAACAAGCCAGAGTTTCCTTGGGTCCAAGGTGGATGAGGACCCACATGAGTTCATGGATGAGATTGTTAAGATCACCCAAGTCATGGGGGTGAATGGGGTTGAGCGCGTTGAGTCGGCCTCTTATCAACTAAAAGGGGTTGTGCACATATGGTTTCACCAATGGAAGGATAGCAGGGTCGTAGGAGTAGGTTCGGTCACTTAGGAAGAGTTCCATGTTGCATTTTTAGATCGGTTCTTCCATTGGGAGATGAGAGAGCTGAAGGCAGCTGAGTTCATGAATTTGAACCGAGGGAGAATGACTGTACAAGAGTATGCCCTTGAGTTCACTCACTTATCAAAATATGCCCCAGAGTTGGTAGCCGATCAGAGGATGTAGGTGAGTAGGTTTGTCCATGGAGTAGCGGGCTATTTGGAAAATGATTGTAGGACTGCTATGATCCATCAAGATATGGATTTCCAACGGATAGTGTTGTACGCCCAGCAGATGGAGGCGACACATTCGATAGAGAGGGAGGCTAAGAGGGCCAGGACCGAGGACCACAGATTCTCTCAGTAGAGGTCAATGGTGGGCACCAACAGTAGACTCACCAGAGATCATCCGCCCCGGCTTCAGCATCATTGAGTGTTCCATCCCGACGTAGACACAATAGAGAGGGCAAGCATTAGGCTCGAGGGGTCATAGAAGTAGACCCACATATTCCAGCATCCTAGCCTATCGTAGGTGTGGTTGGGGGTACACAGGCTAGTGTATGGCAGGTTTAGGTGCTTGTTTTGGGTGTGGGCAGACCGGACACATGCTTAGAGATTGTTCAACTACGAGACAGGATCAGGTTGGGGGTCGAGGCCTAGCTTCTAGTTCAGCAACCCCTCCCGCATGCTCAGCACATCAGGGGGCATCTACTAGCACAGCTGGCGGTCAGCGCCAAAACATATTTTATGCTTTATCATACCGTCAAGAGTAGGAGGTCTCCCCAAATGTGGTCACGAGTATGTTGCGAGTTTTCCATATTGATACATATGCTTTGCTAGATTCGGGGGCTACCTTGTCTTTTGTGACACTTTATGTGGCCAGTAGTTTTAGAGTCAGTCCCGGAGTCTTGTCGGAACCCTTCTCAGTTTCTACTCCGGTAGATGACTTAGTTATAGCTAGACAAGTGTATAGAGGTTGCCCAGTCTCAATCCTTCATAAGGTCACCTCAGCAGATTTTATAGAGTTAGCCATGACCGATTTTGATGTTATTCTCCGCATGGATTGGTTATTTACATGCTATTCTTCAGTTAATTGTAGAACTCGGGCAGTAGAGTTTTGATTTTCGAGTGAGCCAGTCTTATAATGGAAGGGTAGTTCAGCTGTGCCTGTAGGTCGATTCATTTTCTACATTAAGGCCAGGAAGATGATTTCTAAAGGTTGCATGTACCATCTAGTTAGGGTTAAGGATGTTGAGTTTGAAACCCCGACTATCCAGTCAGTTCCAATAGTACGTGAGTACCTAGAGGTTTTTCCCGATGATTTGCCAGGTGTTCCTCATAAGCAAGAGATTGATTTCGATATTGACCTTCTTCCCAACACGTAACCTATATCTATTCCTCACGACAAAATGGCTCCAGCAGAGCTAAAATAGTTGAAAGAGCAGTTGACGGACCTGTTAGATAAGGGCTTCATTAGACTGAGCAAGTCTTTATGGGGTGCACCGGTGTTATTCGTCCGGAAGAAGGATGGTTCTCTTCGGATGTGCATTGACTATTGACAATTGAACAAGGTCAGTGTTAAGAACAGCTATCCTTTGACCATAATCGATGATTTGTTTGACCCGCTTCAGGGTGCCAAGTGTTTCTCCCAGATTGATCTCAGGTCTGGGTACCATCAACTCAGGGTTCAGGAGAGTGATATCCCGAAAATAGCCTTTAGGACATGGGATGGTGATTATGAGTTTGTATTAATGTCTTTTGGACTAATGAATGCTCATGCAGCTTTCATGGACCTAATGAACAGGGTGTTTATCTAGACATGTTCGTGATTGTGTTCATTGATGACATCCTTATATATTCGCGGAGCGAGGAGGAGCATGCCGCTCATTTGAGAAATAGTGCTTCAGATCCTCAAGGATCTCCAATTGTATGCCAAGTTCAGCAAGTGTGAGTTTTGGTTGGACTCTGAGGTATTTTTGATCTGTGTGGTTTCGAGTGAGGGCATAACGGTAGATTCTCAAAAAATCGAGGTGGTGAAGAATTGGCCTAGACCGGTGAATCCTTCAGATATTCAAAGCATCTTGGGTTTAGCGGGCTACTATTGGAGATTTGTTGAAGGTTTCTCATCTCTTGTGGCAGCTTCGACCAAGTTGACTCAGAAAAAGGTGAAGTTCCAATGGTCGGAGGCTTGTGAGAAGAGCTTCCAAGAGTTGAAGGCTCAACTTACTACTGTAGCGGTGTTGACCCTACCCGAGGGTACAAATGGTTTTGTGGAGTATTGTGATTCTTCGAGAATCAAACTCGAGTATGTATTGATGCAGCGAGGAAAAGGTGATAGCATATGCCTCTAGACAGCTAAAGATCCATGAGAAGAATTACCCAACCCATGATCTAGAGTTGGCAGCGGTGATGCTCACATTGAAGATATGGCGACATTACTTATATGGGGTCCATTTGGACGTGTTTATGGACCACAAGAGCTTGCAATATGTGTTGATGCAAAAATATCTTAATCTACGGCAAAGGAGGTGGTTATAGCTACTCGAAGACTATGATATGAGTGTTCTTTACCATCTGGGTAAGGCTAATGTGTAGCGGACACACTTAGTAGACTCTCTATGGAGAGTGTGTCCTATGTGGATGAGGGAAAGAAGGAGCTGGTGAAAGATGTCTGTCGACTTGCAAGGTTGGTAGTTAGGTTGGTCGACTCGGCCGATGGCGATGTAGTTGTGCAAAATGGATCAGAATCGTCCTTGGTGACTGATGTGAAAGCTAGGAAAGATGAGGATCCGATGTTGGTAAAGCCGAAAGAAGCCGTTCAAAATCAGAAGGTGGAGACTTCTTCCAAAGCAGAGATGGTGTGCTGCGGTACTAGGGTCATTTGTGTGTTCCAGGTGTGGATGATTTAAGGAGTCGGATATTGCATGAGGCGCAAGGAACTAGGTATTCTATTCATCCAAGTGCAACCAAAATGTATCATGACTTGCGGGAAATATATTGGTGGAATGACATGAAGAGGGATATTGCAAAATTCATAGCCAAGTGCCCGAACTGTCAGCAAGTAAAGGTTGAGCATCAAAGGCCGAGAGGCGTACTTCAGGACATTAGCATTCCCACTTGGAAGTGGGACGAGATTTTTATGGATTTCATTATAGGACAACCTCGCACTCGATGACACTATGATTCCATTTGGGTGGTGGTAGATAGATTGACCAAGGTTGCACATTTCCTGCCGGTGAAAACAACAGATTCGGCATATGATTATGCCAAGCTATATATCTGAGAGTTGGTTCGGCTACATGGAGTGCCCATGTCCATTATTTCAGACCGAGGTACTCAGTTTACCTCCCAGTTTTGGTGGTCTTTTCAGAAGGGGCTTGGGACTTAGGTTAAGCTCAACACAACATTTTATCCACAGACCTATGGTCAAGCGGAGCGGAAAATCTAGATTCTCGAGGACATGTTGAGAGCATGTGTGATGGACTTCAGAGGTAGTTGGGATAAGCACTTTCCCCTAATTGAGTTTGCTTACAATAACAACTATCACTCCAGTATCCAAATGGCACCGTTCGAGGCTCTCTATGGGCGAAAATGTAGATCGCCCATAAAATGGTTTGAGGTTGGTGAGGCAGTTATGATAGGGCCAAATTCGGTCCATGAGGCTACGGTGAAGGTTCAATTGATAAGAGATAGGCTGAAAACTGCTCAGAGTCATCAAAAGTCATATGCAGATGTGAGGAGGAGAGATTTGGAGTTCGAGGTGGACAATTGGGTATTTCTGAAGGTACCTTCCATGAAGGGAGTCATGCAATTTGGGAAGAAAGGGAAACTCAGTCCCCGTAATATTGGTCCCTACCGGATTATGAGAAGAATTGGTAAGGTAGCGTATGAGTTGAACTTGCCCTCAGAGTTATCTTCCGTGCATCCTGTGTTTCATGTGTCGCTTTTGAAGAAATGTTTGGGAGATCCAACTCTAATAGTCCCAGTAGACAGCGTTGGAGTAAAGGATAGCCTTAGCTATGAGGAAGTTCCAATTGAAATATTGGATCATCAGGTTCGGTGGCTGAGGAACAAAGAAGTAGCTTTAGTTAAAGTATTATGGAGAAATCATCATGTTGAGGGAGCTACGTGGGAAGCTGAAGAGGATATGTTGGGTAAATACCCATATTTATTCTCTATCGGCTCAACGTTAGCTTGAGGTATCAGTTTTTCTCTATGACTCTATTTAGTTCCCTGTTCAGTTCAGTTGTATATTTTGAATCGGAGGTAGGCATTCCGTCAGTTTTGGTTTAAATGATCAGTATTTGAATAGGATAATTGCATGATTTTGTTTTCTGCTTGCTTTCAACATTCGAGGATGAATGTTCCCATGGGGGAGATATTGCTATACCCCGGAATTCCAAAGATTGGATTCGGGAGTTGAAACTAGGAAAATGTAAAAGTGATGTTGCAGAGTTAGGACAAGTTGTGAGACAACTAGTGATGACAGCAAACGAGTCATCAGGTGACTCGTGGGGGAGGCTAGTGAGGAGTTGGGAAGTTTGGAGAAAAGGGTCCCCACAGGCGTGGGAACGACTCACGACCAGACACCACAAGTCGTTAGGTCAGTCATGGGTTGAAGGAGAACAAAAAGAGAAGGAAGAAATTAGTGTACTTCACGGGTGGTGACCATGAGTCGTGGTTAGCTACCATGATTCATGGGGTCCCCCGTTGCCAGCCAAATGAGAAATCCCTTAGAATGAGGCAATGTACTTAACGACTGGTGACAATGAGTCATGGTCACCCCTGACGAGTCGTTAAGTGACCCATTACGAGCCCAGGAGGTTAGACAAGGCAGTGTACTTGACGAGCAAGGTGACGAGTCATTGCCCTGGACCACGAGTCGTCAGGTCGTTCGTTAGGACCACCTGGTAGTAATTTCTTGCGAATTTAGTAAGGGCCTTTTCATAATTCCTAAGTTCCTAGAGCCTATACTACGTCGTTTAAGGCTCGTTTTAGTGGGTTTAAGGAGGGGAAAATCTATTCTAAGTTATTTCCTTCCATGCATGCAAACTTGAGTGGTTGAGGAAGTGATCTAGAGCAAGCCTTCAAGATTTTCATTCAAATTCTTCTTGGGAAATTAGAGAAGTGGTAGAATCAATCCTCTCCAGGTATGTAGGGTTATGAGTGGGTGTTTCCTTCCACACCCATGCCCAATTTATATCAAAATATGAGAATTTCCTATAATCAAGTTATGGGGTTTTTACCCAAAGGCATGAATCTTCAATTTCTTTTCATGGGTATTAATTGATTATGATTTTATTATCAAAATCATGAAGCATGGGCTACTTTTCTAATGATTTCAATTAAATTATGTTTCTAGCCTTATGAATGTTGAAGCCCATTGATGATATGGTCATGAAAAGTGAGATATGTGAAGCCTATGTGATAATGATGAGATATTATGATGAAAAACATGAATTGAAGCTACCCATGTATTTCTTATGTTTTTGATGAAAATTGAGTATTTCTTAGTATGGTAAATCTTTTGGCAATGCCGACATGTTAAGTTAAATGATGATTTTCCCGAACTAAGCTTACCACATTGTTTTGAAGCGAAGACTCCCAAATTTTATATTCTAGCTTGTGGTATGTTTTGAGTTAAGTCTTCCTATGCATAACTTACCACATGGTTTTTGAGCAAAGGCTCCCAAGTATGTTTTCAACTTGTGGTATGTTTTGAACTAAAGCTTCTCATATGCATGATTTCGTATTTGAGATGTATTTGATTATTGAGCTTCGTCAATAGATGACATTGAATTTCATTATATACGATGTATAACATTCTATGTTTTTGAGAGAAGAGTCTAGCACTGAGCGGGCTAAGGGTCGATCACCCTATGCCCCAGAACTATGCGCCCACATAGGATGATACTATTATAATATTGGGACCTCCTTTGTGACCTATCCCCGGCTCTAATGGCCCTTCAACTTCATATCAATATCATGGTAGCGTCCTTATCCCTGGTAAGGTTTTGGACGACTCTATGTACTGACCACACACTTTCTATGCTGTATCATTTCATGATACAGGACCCGGCTTTCAAGTTCAACCCCGCTCTTAGACGGCTTATCGGAGTTAGCGTCTTCTTATTGGTGAGTCCTCATCTTTCGAGGATCAGACTATCTATCTTTTCTTTACGTATTTTTTTTTCATCTTGTTAAGTTAGTTGGGGAGTTGTCCCATCAACTCGTTATGTTTAGAGGCTTTTCAAACATATGTATGTATTCAACTTCAGATTTTATACTCTGATGTTATATTCAAGCTAGACTTCTGCTATGATTGTGTTGCCGATTATTCAGTCTCTTGGTTGAATTAGATGTATGCTTATGCCATGGGTCGACTTGGGGTCTCTTGGGGCTCCTTGTCCCGTGTCGCGATTCGGGCCTCCATTCGGGTCGTGACAACCCCTGGGTAGATAGTTAGGGCATCACATAAGCTCTATCATGATATTGTCGGTTATATGACGAGTCTCCCATTGTTTCTTATGATTTTAGTTATTCATGTTTATGACTTATGATATTATATTTTACAACAGGTTTGACCCAATGATTAGTTTATGAGCTTTTACTTATGATTTCAACTATGACAAGTCTTAGGATTTCTATTTTTAGCTTTGGATCATTCTATTCGAATATGATATTCACCTTATGACTATAAATATTTCAGATTCAGATTCCAGTATGCAGTCCTTACTCTCATGATCTTATGATTTATGTTTATATGCATGATTTTATTTAACATTTACTCAACATGTTTTACTTACCTTGCATAGTCAGTACATTTCAAGTATTGAGCGCATACTCTATGTTGTATCATTTCATGATACAGGTCCGGAAGACCAGACTAAGTTTCGCCGTTAATCTAGCTCCCCACATTTTAGTTCAGTTCCCATTGTTGGTGAGTCCTCATCTTACAAGTACATTCAATTTATCATTTGATTATGTTATATTCAGTTTTAGACTTTAGCGAGCTAGTTGGGGATGTTGTCCCACAGCTCATCAGATAGTAGTAGAGGCTTATTAGACATTATATAGATATTCATCTTTATCGAGTGTTGACTCTGTCTTATGATTGTTATGTTATTCAGACTTCCTCTTATTCATGTATCGGTTATGATATTTCACTTGATATATGTCCTTTAGTTATTATTTTCATTCCATGGGTCGACTTGGAGCCATTTGTGGTTCCAGGTCCTGTGTCACGATCCAGGGTCCCAGCCCGGGTCGTGATAGATTGAAAATTGGGGTCACTTCCCTAAAATTATCTTTAATTGCTTGAAACCCTAGCTTAGTACAATTTTTAGTCTTTGTTAATTTTCATTACTCTCAATCTGCATTGACTACAATCTTGCAATACTTTTCTATTTAGTACTAGATAGTCTGGGCTTCGAGTAGTCTTTGTGGTATTTGATGCCAACTCCTTGTTGGGTTCTACATTTTCTGTGATTGTTTACACTATCCGATATTGGGAGTGGATTTAAACATCATCAAGTATTATGGCGCCGCTGTTGGGGACTATGGCATAAGACCTATCTAGCCCTAACAGTCTAGTTTGCTTGCTTAGATCTATTCTTTTACCTTTTTTTTGTTTTTGACTCTTGATACAGGATTATGACTGCTCTTTCAGTCATAGATTTGGAAAACGTGTTCACGGATGTCAATGAGGAAGGGTAAATACTGCCTTATTCAAAATTAATGGTAGTATCTACACTATGCTTAAGGCAGAGGGATAATTTTGCAACTCCACGGATGGAGACCCCGATCAACAGCTAAATGTCTTTTGGATATGTGCAACCTTCATAAGTAAAATAACATTTCAGATGATGCTATTAGGATATGAGTGTTTAAATACTCGTTGGCCGGTGAGGCAATGGATTGGTTGCATATACTCCCTCCAAACTCGATTCATACTTGGCGAGAGTAGGTGACTGTCTTCCTGAAGAAATGGTTTCCACCTAGCAAAAAGACGACACAATGGGATAAGATATTCTATTTTTGGAATCTATCGGAAAAACAGTTGTTCGAAGCATGGGAGAGATTCCAGCCATACATCCTTTGGGCGCCCAACCATGGGTTCACAGATCATATCTTGTTGGAAAAAATTTATACCAGTTTAGATGACGTGACACAGTCTGTTGCCAACAACGCCGCAGGTGGGTTCTTTATGGACAAGAATTTCAAAAATTACCTTTATCTTGGACAAGATATCAAGGCACAACCAGTGGGAACCAAAGTGGAGGAATCAATGTGAGGACTCCTTCTCTATCTCATTTGATGAAGGAGAATCATGAGTGAGATAAGATGATGGCCACTATGGCAACCAATATAGACCTCCTCACAAAGAAGTTGACTGAATCTGAGGTCAAGAAGGTGCATTCTATTGATGAGACCATGAATGGTGTTCTATAGGGGCATGGATTCCCTCCTTCTCCATACCAATATAAGTCATTACAAGAGCCACCACCTTTGCAAGTGGAAGATGCCAATTATGTTGGCAACTCACCTAGTGGTTATAAATCGCAGTATTAGCAATACCCTTTTCTTCTTCGTATTAAGGGAAATGGAGACCTCAATTACAAGGTCTGGGTCAATATTACCCTCAGAATGATTTTGGTGGTCAGCATCTGGGTAGATGGCCTCACAAGGAGTGGCAATCTTGTGCACCCTATTGATGTCGAGGTTGAAGATGATATGGTGGAGAATGATTATGAGATGGTGATTGAGTTTGATGACTAAACTAAGAGGCCTAATAAGCCTTGTGTTGGTGAGGTAGTTGAGGGTAGATCCTACAAGCCACCATGTAAGGGAGCTCAAAGAAATATGTCAGTTTCCCTAAAAGAGAGGGGGAAGGTTAAGAGAGGAGTGGAAGACTTTGCAAAATACTTCCTCCTTCTGCCCTACGTTTCCAGAAAGAATTGCTCAACAAGCCCTTTGATGCGAAAATAGCAAAGAATATTGAGAGGCTTAAAGAGGAAACACTCTGGGTACCATTCATAGATTCCATCAAAGAGATGCCTAAGTTTGCTATGTACTTGAAAATGATGTTGACTGGAAAAGCATTCCTATGACCCATAGAGTGAGTGCCAAAATAAAAGGCACGTATGTTGAGAAGAAAGGTGACTCGGGAGAATTTACAACACAATGTGAAATAATATTTCGAGTTAAGGATGAGAGCATTACTTTCAAAGCCAAGAAAGGTCACTTGTTGCCCATAGGAGTTGGGGACATTTGTCTAGTCAAGTTTGAACAAGGAGTTGGTAAGGTAGTTGAGCATACTATTGCTGCATCACCCAAGATAAAAAAGACTAATCAGCATGGGTGAAGTAGCACCTATGTGGCACCAAAGGCAGAAAGTAGGTGAAGAAGTCCCATCCCAAGGACGACTCACTAAATCCGTGATCAGGTATCTTGTATCGTGTCGTGATATTAAATCATACGCTTCTTTGGCGGCAACTCAAGGGATGCTATACCATGTGTAGTATCCGCACGTCATGCAATGACATCAAATCAAACGTTACTTGGGAGGCAACCCAAGCTTTTTTGGACTAATGGGTGTTAGTAAATGCAGGTGCATTTAAAAAATTTGGAGGAATATGGTCTAAAATAGAAAGGGAGAAATCTGGTACATAAATAATGGTGGAATAGATGGACCGTTCTTTCAAAGGACGGACCATATGTCCCTTTGTCCTCTGTATCTGGCTCACTAGAGGGAATAGGTAGAGACGATCCAATGTACAGACCGTACACTGCCCGGACGGTCCGTCTGTTGGACCATCTCTAGTCAGTAATGAAATAATCCAATGGGTCCACACGGAAAGTATGATTTTGGGTCATGTATTATTTAATTGGGGCGGGTTTTCCTTTAATTAGCTACCCATGTCTTGACCGACCCGACCCATTCAACTTTAAAAAGGAATTTGGATGTACAATTGAAGGCTGTTTAGCCTTATGATATGCACACCCCGTCTCTTTCTTCTTCTCCATCCCCCCCCCTTCTTACTTACTTCTAATTCCTCCATTGGTGCTACTTTGAGATTTAACAACTTGCTTCATTGTACTCCTTCCTCACAAGCACATGCACCGATGAAGGGATCCTAGGGTTTTTCACCCATTTTCGTCAGCCTTCACAACACAAGCACACAAGAACATAAGTATTGTTCTTAACTTAGAGCTTTGAATCTCATGCCTAATGTGATGTTGCACCATGTATTTAAGTGGGGGTTATTGAATACCTTCGCTTGGAATATGAAATCAGAGGAGGGGGGAGAACTTGGGTTTAAATTATTGGTTTGATTGGTTGGGGCTTAGGTTAATGTATGAATATGCTTCCATGCTTGATGATTGTTTATTGAAATTGAATTTGGATTAGCCCCATCCTTTTTCTATCATTGGTTAAAAATTGAAAATCCCCAAATGTTTCAATAATTGTGTACCCTAATCAATAGAAGAATTGACGGACCAAATTTCACGAAGACGAACTGTCTTTCATTCCATCATTTGAACCTGTTAGTACCAACCCTCTAAGTCAAAGTATGACTCAAAGGACAAACCTTTCTTTTAAAGGATGGCCCGCACCTTGAACTGTACATTGAAGCAGTAAGTTGGAACTTTCAGACTCAAATGATGGTACAGGGTACGGTCCATCCTTTGATGGTAAGGATCGTCCCTTAGACCGTCTTGTAATTTTTCTATTATTTCTATGATAGTCTGAGTCTATGTTCTAACAAATTTGTGCATGATCACAGGTAAATAGGATGCAAAAGAGCATTACCCTGAGGAGGCAAGTTGAGTACACCGAAGAGGTCCCACTTAGTGGATAAGGAGGAGTACTTACCTCTGTGTAGTAGGAGAGTAGAGGTGTCACCCATTATATCAGCTCCGGTGACATCAGTTGAGACACCGGCTCTGGGATCTTCATCCCAGTCTGTTGATGACCATGACCAGGCCTAGTCCCACAGGCCCTAGAGAGAGATTTACTCTAACAAGGGCATAGATGAGGAATTATCTAGTCAGACCTCCTCTCCCTCAGTAGCAGAGTTGAGACAGAAAAAAGGGAGGAGATGTACTGACTCAAGTGGGAAATCCAGAGTGCCAAGGAGCGCTATGCACAGGGGCGTGCCATAGTCAATGGCAGAGTTTATCATGGGATCACTAAGGAGATGATAATTAACTTTAATGGCTTGGAGTTGTACCCCAATATTATAGAGTAGCTGTGGTTTCAGCATTGGGATTTCTTTTTTTGACCAGTGGTTTAATATATCGGACACTGGTTCAGGAATTCTATGCAATCTATGGGTCGATCCTTTTGAGGTTGAACTCGACACTAAGGATGTATGCTGAGCCATTGACTTCAGTGGTGATTCACGGAGTATTGGTTGACATCATTCCAGAGGCAATCAATGGTATTATTTGGTAAACGACTATGAGGTGGTGGACACCTTGGCATATGATGAGGTTTCTAGCTGGGGAAGGCTGGCTAGAGGTTGGATAGCCCGAGAGACTCTAGTGTGGGCTATGCTTGATACAACCGATATATTCAATAGGGATCTCTGTCTTTCCACAAAGTTTTGGTGGAACGTGGTCTGGAGTAGATTATTCCCAACAAAGATTAACAACAAATTATCATTAGGGAAAGCTAGTGTTGTGGTGTTCATCGTGGCCAAAAAGAGCGTGGATAGAGGTCAGATGATCATTGTTGACCTGAAGGTTAGGGATATTCAAAACATCCCTCTTATTTCCTTGCCTTAGCAATGCCCTAGGTCAGAGGGCAAGGGGTTCCTGTCTTGTTGAGGGAGGACATATTTACATATGCTCGCAAGGTGACTGATATCACCAAGATGAGGGAAAACACTATGGTCAGCGCGACGAGCCAGCCTAGCTCCATCTTACTGGGCGGGCCCACTACTAAGGGTCAGATACTCCATACTGAAGAGTCTGTAACATAGCTCGTCAGTGAGGCAGACCCATGTAACACTCTAAAAGAGTCCCTAAGATTATATCCGAGGCATGAAATGGAGAAATTAGCTAAAATTGCACCAGATCACATAATGATTCATCAAGTGAGGCATCAAGTCACCTAATGAATTGTTAGGTGAGTCTTTAGGTAGGAAAAGTTAGAGAAAACTTGTGTTTTAGAGAGTCTTGAAGGTTGGTTGAAAGATCCATTAAGTCTGATGATGAATAGTTAAGTGGAGGCATCAAGAAAATATCAGAAAGTTAGAAAATCTGTCCAGTGGTCACGGATGGCACTTGACGACCCATCATGTGTCCTAACTGGTCATTATGTGACTCTTTAAGTCTGCTAGAGTATAATTTCATCCAGATTATTAAGGGTATTTTCATACTTTCTATGTACTTAACTCATAAACTAACTCGTTTTAAGCTCCTAAGAGGGTATATTCTAGGGTTTTATTCATTCGTAACCCTCATCCTACTCCTAACACCTCTAAGTGAAGATCAAATCCCCTCAAGGGAAGCTAGGGTTCTTCATCATCTTGTTCTCAATTTCCCTTAGGTCTCCAAATCAAGTTAAAGATTTTTCAAGCCAGGTATGTAGGGTCATGAATGGGGGAATTTCTTCCACCCCCATGCCCGATTTCATCTCTATCTCATGAATTCAAGTCTCCAAACATCATCTTAAGAAATTATAGGGTTATACCCAATTCTCATAAAATCTCTTATGATCTCAAGTATCTTATGATTCAATCCATGTCTTATGATTATGAATGCATGTTTTCTACTAGATTCTCTCCTGAACTTATGATTTTTAAGTTATGGTGATTTTACTCAATTATGTATGATTTCATGAATCTCAAGCTTATGTGTCATGGACAAACCAACGACATTATTTTCATGGCTAATTCATGTATTTCAAGTATGATTATGATTTTTATGTTTTCAACTAGACCATGCAAAACCCAGTATGTTTTATGACTATAACTATGAGCAATATGCATGTTTTGGGAGTATTATCTAGCACCGAGTAGGTTGGTATTCAATGCACCCAGGTCTCAGAATTATGTGCCACTGTAGGTATTTATTCATGTTTGGAGCCTCGCCAGAGAGTGTTTCCCCCAACCCGACCGAGCTCACGAGTGATATCATACCTTTATCGTTCTTTACCCTGGTAAGGCTTAGGATGACTCTACCCACTTGAGCGAGATAGTTGGAGTATAATGTTCTCATTCATGACGTTGTCGGTAATGATGTGTCTCCCACCATTCCTCATGTTTTAAGTTATTCATGTATAGGATTTATGATATCATATTTTATGGTGTAATTGACCTATTGATCAGATTATGAGCTTTCACTTATGTTTTTAAACATGTTAAATCATATGATTTTACTTTCAAAACCTCGGGTCATTATTCTTTAACTTATGATGAATTACTCATGTTTATGACTATCTCATGATCATGATTTTTGCATGCTGTTTTTACTCTCATGTCTTAGCTTGCTTTATACTCATGATTTTAGACTATCACTTTACTATAATGTTTTTACTTAACCTACATACTCTATATATTTGAAGTACAAACTACATACTTTTATGCTATGTCATATCATGATATAGATTCAGGTGATCAATCTCAACCCCGACGTTAGTTTCACTACCGTTTCTCAGCCCCTTCTTGGGTGAGTCCTCATGATCTGAGGACATTAGTTTTGACTTATGTTCTTGCTTTTATGTCTGCCAGTCTTCAGATTTTGGTAGAGCTAGTTGGGGGTGTTGTCCCATCAGCTCATTTGTGACTAGAGGCTTTTCAGAGAACTATGTATTAGATGATTCAATGTTGTTAGCTTGTAGTCCCATTTATGAGTTATGATATTTAGTTTTTCGCTTATGTTATGTTCATGATTTCTTTCCTCTTAGTTCATGCTCAAGAATATTCTATGTATGTACCATCGGTTAGCTTGGAGCCATTCATTGTTCTAGGTCCCATGTTGAGGTTCAGGGTCCACGCTCGGGTCGTGACAAACATGGTATCAGAGCATCAGGTTTAGGTCTATACTAGGGTATCTAAAAGTCGCTTTAAGTAGAGTATTTTCATAGGTGTGAACTGTGCCACACTTTTGAGGAAGAGGCTACTAGACATTTTAGGAAAACTTCAGTTCTTTCATGATCTATGTCGTACAATGAAGTTCGACTCTCTTTTTTCCTCTAACTCGTGTTATATGCTTTTGTCGACATATGCCTCCTTGCTGAGTTAATGGATGACTGAATGGATACGGAAATGGCCATGGCAATGGCAATGGAGATGGGCATCAACCAGCCTCACCAACTCCAGCTAATCCCATGCATGAGTAGGTTACTAATGTTGAGTTTAGGGCTGATTTTCAGATGTTGGCATAGGCCATGACAGCACAGGTCAACCAGCAGGCAGTAGCTCATATGCACATGAATGGGAATTTGGTGGTGGTTAGGATGCGAGACTTCACCAGGATGAACCCGCCAGAGTATCATTGTTCTAAGGTGGACGAGGATCCATAGGAGTTTATTGAGTAGATCCAAAAGATTACCCAAATTATGAGGGGTTTCAGGAGTGTAGAGTGCAGAGTTGGCTTCCTATCAGCTAAATGGGGTAGCTCACATTTGGTTCTGACAATGGAAGGAGCGCCATGGAGTAGGTGTTTTCCCTATTAGCCGGGATGAGTTTGTTGCAGAATTCTTGGATTGGTTCTTTCCCTGAGAGTGGAGGGAAGCAAAGGCAACAAAATTCATCAACTTGAAGAAAAATGACATGACTGTTCTAGAATATACCCTAAAATTCACCCAGTTGTCCAAGTATTCTCCAGAGATGGTTTCAGAGCTGAGGGCTCATATGAGAAAGTTTGTGAATGGGGTCTCAGATTCACTAATCAAGGAGTTCAGGACTGCTACACTCATCAGCGATATGGACATCTCCCAATTGCTGGTATATGCTCAGCAGATAAAGGAGGAACAAATGAAAGAGAAGGAGAGAGAGGCCAAAAGGGCCAAAACAGGGATCTTTGGGTATTCTCAGCAGAGGCTCGATGGCGGACATTACCCACAGTCCCATCATAGGTCATCATACCCAGCTCCATCATCATCTAGTGTCCCATCAAGTCCCAAAGGTGATTAGAGAGGTAGAGCATCGGGCTTTAGTAGTTAGAGGAGAATGTCAGGAGAGTGTACTTTCTGAGCTTGTAGGAAGTGTGGTGAGAACCACCTAGGAGAGTTCTTGATTGGCTTAGATGCTTGCTACGGGTGTGGGAAGCCCAAACACTGACTCGGGGATTTCCCTTAAGCCAGATAGGGTGATGGTAGACGTTGTGTCCGAGCCACTACTTAAGTAGCTCCAGCAGCTTGCCTACCTCAACAGGGCACATTTTTTGGTACAGGTGGCGGCCAATGACAGAACAGGTTTTAAGCACTATCATCTCTCTAGATGAAGGAAAGAGTTCATCAGATATAGTCACGATATGTAATAAGCCTTCCATCTTGATGTTTATGCATTGCTAGATCCTGGAGCCATATTATCTTTTGTGACACCCTATGTTGCTATCAGTTTTGGTGTCAGTAACAAAATCCTCTCAGAACACTTCTCAGGCTCTTTATGGTCTGAGATATAGGTCACCTATTGTATGGTTCGATGTAGGTGAAGCTATGTTGATAGGGCCAGATTCATTTTATGAGGCTATGGAGAATGTTCATCTTATTAGAGAAAGGCTAAAAATAGCTTAGAGTCGTCAGAAATCATAAGCGAATGTTAGGAGGAGAGAGCTTGAGTTCAACATTGATGATTGGCTGTTTTTAAAGGTGTCTCACATGAAAGGAGTTATGAGGTTCGACAAGAGGGGGAAGCTTAGTCCTGGATATATGGGTCCTTATAGGATTCTGAGGGGAGTTGGCAAAGTGGCTTATGATTAGGAGCTTCCAGCAGAGTAGCTTCGATGCATCCAGTTTTTCATGTGTCTTTGCTAAAAAAGTGCATTGGAGATCCAGCTCTGGTTGTTATGGTATAGAGCATTGGTTTGAAGGATAGGCTTACCTATAAGGAGGTTCTAGTTGAGATCCTTGATTGTTAGGTTCAGAGGTAGAGAAAGTCACACCCCAAACCTGGGAAAGCGTGACTAGCACCTAATGCCACCCTGAATAGGCATCTGTGGCACCCAAATATAAAACGAAGGCTAGAATCGATGAGGTTCAACATTACAATACAAGTTAAATTAGAGTAAACAACAGACTGAAGCGGAAGCTGACTCACCTGACCAACAAAAAATAAATACAATACATCATCAAGGCAATGGAATGGAAAACAACTATACAGTCAGGCCTAACTAGCTTTCAACAACATACTAACACCAAAACAATGTCTACGAGCCTATATGAATACAATACTAATCAAACGATAGGGATAGGGCCCTGAACTACCCTTAACTCAAACATCTTGTGACTCCGAAAGACCTGGAGCACACAAACTCAGGTGGAACTCCACTCAGCACCCAAGAACTAGATCCACTAGCCCATCATAACCCGTAAGCATGAATGCAACGCCCAACTAGGGCTTCAGAACAATAATATGCCGAGTATGAAAGGTAGAAACAACTATAGGACTTAGATTAGACATCAACAGATATACTGAATATTGCAGGAGGAGAAACTCAATTTAAGTAAACATATAGAACCTACCTAACCCCCATAAGCTTGGAAAGTACCTACCTGACCCTCATAATCCTGAAAAGTCCAAAAGTAAAAAATAACAAGAAGCACTGTTATACCCCGAAAACCTAAGGATCAGACCCGGGAGTTGAAATGAAGAAAAATTAGAATTTGGCATCATGTATCATGACGGGTCGTGAGGTGACCTGCGAGAGCAGCCTACGAGTCGTGATGTGACTCATAGGGAGGCCCAGGTGATGAGTTGAAATTTGAGAAATGGGATCCCCACGGACGTGACCACGAGTCGTGGTCAAGGCCTATGACTCGTTAGGTCAGTCATGGGGTGGGGTTATTAAGAAAAGAGAAGGAAGAGGGTAGTGTACCTAATGGAAGGACCCCATGAGTCGTGGTCAGTCCCCAAGATTTGTGGGAAGAGTCATGATGAGCAGGGTGAAGAATTACTTGGTATTGAGGCAGTATACATGACGGGTGGTGACCAAGAGTCGTGGTCACTAGTAATGGATCATTAAGTCACTTATGACGAGCCAAGGATACCCGACGGATGACTCCACGAGTCATGGCCAATGATGACGAGTTGTTAGGTCCCTCGTTGGGACCAGCTGGCAGTTATTTTCTGCGAATTTAGTAAGGGCGTTTTTGTAATTCCTAAGTTCCTAAAGCCTGAACTACGTCATTTTGAGTTATGAATGACGACTTTTGAAGGGGTTAAGCTCAGTTTAGGCCATATTCATTCATGCATGCAAGGTAGAAGGTTAGAGAGGGTTATCAATCTTATTGTTCTTCAAATTCCCTTCAATTTCTTCTTGGGCTATCAAAGAAGTGTAAGAATCAGCTACCAACAGGTAAGTAAGATTATGAATGGGTGAATTCTTTCACACCCATGCTCAATCCCTCTCTAAATCATGAAATTCCTATGACTAATCTCTGGGGTTTTAACCAAATACATGAAATTCCTAAATTCTCTACATGGGTATGATTTAAATATGTTTTTACTGTTGAATTGTGAAGCATGGGAAAGTTTTATGATGTTTTCAATTAAAATCATGTTTCTAGTTTTATGAATTTAAAAGCCCATTGATGAGAAGTTCATGAAAGATGAGATTTGTGATGAATGTATGATTATAATGAGATATTATGATGAAAAACATGTTTTCAAGCTACCCATGTTTATAATCATGTTTTCAATGTGAATTGAGTATTTTTAAGAATGATAAAGCTTTGGGCAATGCCCACATGTTCAAAGTATGATTTATGACTTCCAGAATTAAGCTTACCACATAGTTTTGGAGAAAAGACTCCCAATTATCTTTCATCTTGTGGTATGGTTTGAGTTAAATATTCTCATGTGCATTCATATTTTATATGTATTTAATGATTGAGCTTCATTAATAGACGATGTTGAGCTTCATTGAAAAACAATGTAGAGCATATAAATGTTTTTTGAGTAGTGTCTAGCACCGAGTAGGCTAAGGGTCGAACACCCTATACCTCTGAACTACGCGCCAACATAGGCTTATACTATTATATATTTAAATTCGGGACCTTCCTTGTGCGCTATCCCCTGTCCTAAAGGGCCACGAGCTTGATATCGATATCATGGTATCGTCCCTAGCCTTGGCAAGGCTTTGGACGGCTCTACCCACTTGAGTGTGATAGTTGGGACCATGTAAGCTCTATCGTGGTATGTCGGTTAAAGGACGAGTCTCCTATTGTTCCTCATGATTTCAGTTATGCATGTTATCATTCATGAGATTTCTATATCTATATATGTTATAAAGCAGGTTTGTTTTAATGTTCAGTTTTACTAATGACTATCAGATTTCATCTTTGAGTCAATCGATTTAGTTATGATGTTATGTTATGTTATGTTATGATGAGATCATGATTTCATAAAGAATGCATGCAAGCCCTACTCTAAGATACTTATTGTTTATGTTTTACATTATGCACGTTTTAAAGAGATTTACTTAGTTAAGGGGTTTTACTTACCTAGCATACTCGGTATATTTCACATACTGACTGCATACTCTATGCTGTATCATTTCATGATACAAGACCTGGCTCTCAGGTTTAGCCCCGTTCCTAGTCTGTCTTCAGAGTTAGAATCTTACATTGTGGGTGAGTCCTCATCTCCCGAGGACTAGATTAATTCGGATTTCCTTTATGTATTGTCAGTTTCAGCTTTAGTGAGTTAGTTGGGGTCTTGTCCCATCAACTCGTCATGTTTAGAGGTTTTTCAGACAAAGGATGTATTCATCTTCAGATTGTGTATTCTGATGTTATGTTTAATTTATACTACCTCTATGATTACCTTGTTGATTCTTCAGTTTTATTGGGTGAGTTAGATGTATTTCATGCCATGGGTAGACTTGGAGTCTCACTGGGCTCCTTGCCCCATGTTGCGATCCAGGCCTTCTTCCGGGTCGTGACAAACTTGGTATCAAAGCCATAGGTCTGAAGTGTCCTAGGGTGTTTGAAAGTCGCGTTAAGTAGAGTCTTTTTCATGGGTGTGAAGCGCGCCACACTTATGACGAAGAGGCTACGAAAAGTTTAGTAAATGTTCCCTTCTTTCATGATCTATGTCGTGCGATGAAAAGTCTCCTATCCTTCTAATTCGTGCTATTCGCGATTGCAAAATCATGGCTCCCCGAAGATTAAATGGTAGAAGGAACAGGAATGGAGAAGGCCACGAGGATGGAAATGGAAACGGTCACCAGCAGGCCCCAGTAGTTCAGGAGCACCAGGCATCGAAGCCGGTTGCCCATGCTGAGTTTCGGGCCGCTATTTAGATGCTCGCACGTGCCTTGACCACTCAGGTCAATCAGCGGGCGGTTGCGCATGTCCCACAAAATGGTAATGCAGCGGCAGTTCGAGTCAGGTATTTCTTGAGAATGAACCCACCAGAGTTCCTCCGGTCAAAGGTAGATGAGGACCCTCATGATTTCATAGATGGGATTATGAAGATCACCCAAGTCATGGGGGTGAATAGAGTTGAGTGTGCGGAGCTGGCCTCGTTCCAGTTGAAAGGGGTCACGCACATCTGGTTTCGCCAATGGAAAGATAGTAAGGTCGCCGAAGTAGGTCTTGTCACTTGGGAAGAGTTCCATGTTTCATTCTTAGATCAGTTCTTCCCTAATGAGATGAGGGAGTTGAAGGCAGCTGAGTTCGTAAACATGAAGCAAGGGAGGATGATGGTGCAGGAGTATGCCCTCAAGTTCACTCGCCTATCAAAGTATGCCATAGAGTTAGTAGCCGATCAGAGGGTGCGGGTGAGCAGGTTCGTTCATGCAGTGATGGGCTATTTGTATAAGGATAGCAGGACCTCCATGCTCCACCAAGATATGAATTTCCCTCGGAAAGTCTTGTATGCCCAGCAAATGGAGGTGACGCATATGAGGGAGAGATAGGCCAAGAGGGCCAGGATCGATGATCACAGATTCTCACAACCGAGGTCAGGTGGTGGGAACCGACAGCAGACCCACCAGAGATCTTCCGCCCCAGCATCTTCAGGGTTGAGTGTGCCATCCGAGCCTAGGCATGATCGGAGGAGGCGAGCATTAGGCTCGAGGGGTCAAAGAAGCAGACCTGCAGATTCTAGTATTCCAAATTGCCACAGATGTGGTCGAGGGCACACGGGCCAGTGCTTAGCAGGTACAGGTGCTTGTTTCAGGTGTGGGAAGCCAGGAAACATGCTCAGAGATTGCCCAGCAGCTAGGCAGGATCATGACGGGTCCGAGGCCCAACTTCTAGTTCAGCAGCCCCACCCATATGCTCAGCTTATCAGGGGGCATCTACTAGCACTGG
>JACEIK010009983.1:0-10619 GCA_018107945.1 Datura stramonium | reverse complement strand
TTTTACCCTGTAGTCCAGTCCCTGTGGGTTCGACATTCCGGTTCTTAAAAAGGGCCACTATATTACTTGTACAACCCGTACACTTGCGGGCTCATCAACGTCCCCTCAGAAAACGACTCGTGTCTTAGCTCATGAAATACACTGCCTCTCAAGTCTTCTAGGCTTGTCATGGATGACTCAACGACTCGTTCTAGGTTACCACCACTCGTGGCCACCATCCGTGATGTACACTGCATACTCCACTACTCTCCCATATAATCTGAGGCCTGGGTCACCTATCGAGTTATGGCTTGGACCACGACTCGTGGTGACTAATCTGAGGTTCACTGCCAATTTCTTCCTGTTCTTCGAATTATCCTTGACCACGAGTCATCTCACGACTTGTGGGGGTTGACCATGACTCGTGATCATGCCCATGGTCACCCCAAACACCAAATTTAAAATTAAACTCCCAGGTCTCACCACGAGTCACTTAACGACTCGTGGTCACTCCCCAAGGGTCACAGAACGACTCGTTCCGTGACTTGGTGCAAATTTTCCAGTTTTCTCTGATTTAAGTCTCAGGTCTAGTCTTTGAGTTTTTGGGACATTACACTATCTCCCCCTTGGGAACATTCATCCTCGAATGTTGGAAACACACAGGAAAGCATAGAATGGCAATTTTTATACACAAATACTGATCATGAGAGCTGAAAACTAGCAGAATGACTATCTCTGAACTGAACTACAGTCTGAACTGAATTCACTAATCATACACATGTTAATTTACATGGAAGAAACTTGAACACGCTAACTGAATGGAGTTCTAGGGAGAAAATTGGGACCTTAAACTGAAACTGAGCCGGAAGAGAACAAATGTGGGTATCTGGCCATCATATCTGCTTCGGCGTCCCACTTAGCTCCCTCAACCTGCTGATATCTCCATAAGACCTTGATTGAAGCTACCTCCTTGTTCCTCAACTTACGAACCTAACGGTCAAGGATCTTGACTGGGACCTCCTCGTATGAGAGACTATCATTTATTTCTACGCTTTCCCAGGGAACAATTGAAGTTGGATCATAGTGACACATGGAATACTGGGTGCACATACACCAACTCTGACGGTAACTCTAGTTCATAAGCTACTTTTCCAATTCGCGTTAGGATTCTGTAGGGTCCCACATATATCGAACTGAGCTTTCCCTTCTTCCCAAACCTCATCACTCCTTTCATGGGTTAAATTTTCAGATAGACCAAGTCATCCGCAGCAAATTCCAATTCTTTTCTCCTCACATCAGCATAAGATTTCTGAGGGCTCTGAGTTGTTTTCAATCTTTCTCTGATGAGTTGTACCTTTTGCATCGCTTCATGAACTGAGTCTAGCCCAATTATAGTAGCTTCACCAACCTCAAACCATCCAATAGGAGATCTGCACCTTCTGCCAAATAATGCCTCAAAGGGGACCATCTGGATGCTGGAGTGATAACTATTGTTGTACGCAAACTCGATAAGAGGAAAGTGGTCATCTCAACTGCATTTGAAATCAATCGTGCACGCTCTCAACATATCTTCTAGGGTCTGAATAGTCCGCTTAGCTTGCCCATCTTTCTGCGGGTGAAAAGTCGTGCTAAGCTTGACTTGGGTGCCTAGTCCCTTCTGAAAAGACTTCCAAAAATATGAGGTGAATTGGGTACCTCTGTTTGAGATGATGGATAATGGCGCCTCATGAAGCCTGACCAACTACCAGATGTAAAGTCTAGCATAGTCTTCAATTGAATCTGTAGTTTTAAATGGGAGGAAATGTGTTGACGTAGTCATTTGGTCTACTACTACCCAGACAGAATCATGTTGCCGATGAGTTTGAGGTAGACCCGTAATAAAGTCCATATTTACTTCTTCCCACTTCCACGTGGGTATACTGATATCTTGGGTCATACCTCTCAGTCTTTGATTCTTTACCTTGACTTGTTAGCAGTTCGGGCACTTAGCTATGAATTCGGCGATGTCTCTCTTCATGCCATTCCACCAGTAAATATCCCGCAAATCACGGTACATCTTAGTAGCACTATAGTGGATGGAGTATCTCGAGTTATGTGCTTCAGCCAATATTTGTTGTGTCATGTCACCTACATCTGGTACGCAAAATCTGCCCTGATAACGGAGCACACCATCTCCCCCTTCGGAGAAATTCTCAACTTCCTTTCTTAGAACCGCTTCCTTGAGTTTAAGAAGAATGGGATCTTTATCCTGTTTAGACTTAAGTTTAACAACCAAAGAGGAATCTGACCCGCTTTGCATCACCACTCCACCCTCAACTAATTCAACCAACTGCACCCCTAACCGAGTTAGTCTATGAATATCCTTCACCAACTCCTTTTTGCCTTCATCAATATGAGCCACACTACCCATTGACACTCTACTTAGGGCATCAACCACCACATTGGCTTTGCCCGGGTGATATAGCACGCTCATGTGATAATCCTTCGGGAGCTCTAACCACCTTCTCTGGCGAAGATTCAGGTCCTTCTAACTGAATACATACGTAAGACTCTTGTGATGATGAAAACATCAATGTGAACCCCGTATAGGTAATGTCTCCATATTTTCAATTCAAACACTACCGCTGCAACCTCCAAGTCATGAGTTGGATAATTCTTCTCACGAACCTTGAGCTGTCTGGAGGTGTAGGCTATCAATTTGCCCCGCTGCATCAGAACGCAACTGAGTCCAACTCTGGAAGCATCGCAATATACTACAAATCCATTTGATCCTTCTGGTAGAGTCAATACTGGAGCGGTAGTGAGTCGAGTTTTTAATTTCTGGAAACTCTTCTCACACGCATCTGACCATTGGAATTTCACCTTTTTCTGAGTCAGCCTAGATAGTGGAGATGCTATAGAAGAAAACCCTTCCACAAAGCGTCATTAATAACCGAACAAACCCAAGAAACTTCTGATTTTGGTTGGAGAGGTAGGTTTGGGCCAGTCTTTAACTTCTGCTATCTTTTGAGGATCAACTTGAATACCCTCACTCGAGACCACATGACCCAGGAAAGTCACAGACTTCAACCAGAATTCACACTTGATGAACTTGGCGAACAGCTGGCGATCTTTAAGTTTATGAAGCACTATCCTCAGGTGATTAGCATGCTCTTCCTTATTTCTGGAGTATACCAAAATGTCCTCGATAAATACAATGACGAACATATCCAGATACTGCTTGAAAACTATGTTCATTAGGTCCATAAAGGCTGTAGGGGCATTTGTTTTTCCGAAGGACATAACGACGAACTCGAAGTGACCATACCGAGTCTTGAAAGCTGTTTTTGGTATGTCACATTCTTTGACTCTTAGCTGGTGATACCTCGACCTGAGATCTATTTTTGAGAAACAACTAGCTCCTTGAAGTTGGTCGAACAGGTCATCAATTCTAGGTAGGGGATACTTGTTCTTGACTGTGACCTTGTTCAATTGACGATAGTCGATGCACATTCTGAGGGTACCGTCTTTCTTTTGCACGAACATCACTAGAGCACCCCAGGGGGAGACGGTGGGTCTAATAAAACCCTTAACAAGAAGGTCTTTTAGCTGCTCCTTCAACTCCTTAAGTTCATTCAGAGTTTCTATAAGGAGGGATGGAGATGGGCTGAGTATCTGGAATAAAGTCTATGCCGATGTCAATTTACCATTCAGGAGGAACTCCGGGAAGATCTTCGGGGAACACATCTGGAAACTCTCTGACAACAGGGACCGACTAGATAGTTGGGGTCTCAGAATAAGAATCCTTGACCCGAACTAGATGATAAATACATCCCTTAGAAATAATCTTCCTAGCCTTAAGGTAGGAAATAAACCTACTCTTCTGCGTTGAACTACTGCCCGACCATTCTAGAGTTGGCTCATTAGGAAACTGGAACCTGATGACCCTAGTTTTGTAGTCGACTGAGGCATAACCGAATTGTAACCAATCCATTCCTAGAATGAAGTCGAAGTCGACCATTTCTAACTCTACAAGGTCAGATGGAATGACTTTATTGTAGACTGAGATTGGACAGTTTCTATACACCCAGCTGGCTCTAACTGACTCACCAACTGGGGTGGAGACTGAGAAGGGATTTGATAGTACTTTTGGATTGATATGGAACTGAACTGCTATGTAGGGAGTCACAAATAATAATGAGGCCCCCGGATCAAGCAGGGAATATACATCTAAGTGGAAAAGATGTAACATACCCGTGACTACATCTGGTGAGTTCTCTTGATCCTAATGAGATGATAATGCATAGAAATGATTTTGGCGTTGACCGCCCTCCATACCTAATGTGTTAGCCTATTGAGTTGGTCGGCCTTCTGGAGCTGCTGAGGTGGTGGATTGTGATTTCCCCGATCCTGCTGATAGGCATTCCTTAAGACGATGCCCAAGTTGTCCACAACCAAACCAACCCTCTCGACCCTGAAGACACTCTCCTGGGTGATTCTTGCCGCACTTGGGCAAGTTGTATACCTATTCCCAGCACTGTAGCTCTGAGACTGAGAGCCAGATGCTCCACCCCTCTGGTCCTGGTGGGACCAAAAGGTAGGGGAGCTGGATGAGCTGGGCGTCGAAGCCCTCTGCTGCTGCTGCTGTTGTGGGTTGTTGCTACTGCCAGACCTCTAATGGCCATGATCTGAATGGCCAATCCTTGCTCACTTATTCTTTCTCTCCGTGTCCCTCAGTTTTTCAGCCTCAATCTGTTGGGCATAGACAATCAAACTAGAGAGGCCGATATCTTTGATCAGCATCATTGTTTTGCACTCTTTGAGGACCAGGTTTGACACCCCATTTACGAATTTTAGCATGAGAGCCCTTGGCTCGGCCACCATCTATGGAGAGTACTTGAGTAACCTGGTGAACTCCAGAGCATACTCTTCTATGGTCCTGTTTCCCTGTCTCAGGTTCATGAACTCCGCTACCTTGGCCTCCCTGAGCTCTTGAGGGAAAAATCTGTCCAGGAAGGCTGTGTTGAACTCCTCCCACTACAGCGATCCTGCTCCCGCTGGTCGTCCCTCTTTCCACTGTTCATACCAGACCTGGGCTACCCCTTTTAGCTTGTAGGCAGCCAGGTCAGCACTCTTAGAGGAGCTAACACCCATTTTACGGGTAATCTTTTTAATCTCGTCCACAAACTCTTGGGGGTCCTTCCCCACCTTGGATCCCTGAAAGGATGGAGGGTTCATTCAGGTGAAGTCCACATCCTAGCAGCTGCTGCAGAGCCATTTGTGTTCACCGGCACCACCTGCTGGTTCACTTGATTGGTCACAATTTGGGCGAGCAGCTGAATGGCCGCCCTAAATTCTGCGGTAGATACTAAGTCATCCTGATGGGCTATCGGGGCTGGTGGGGCATTCCACTGGGCATTTTCGGCCCTCATTCCATTACCGCATCATGGAGGCGTAGTTCACTGAAATGAAGTAGAGCACGAGTTAGGAGAATGATTTTGGAATTGAATTTCAACGCATGATAAGGAGTATGAAATAAAGAGAAATTTCCTAATGACATCTCATAGCCTCCCCTTCATAAGTGTGGCTTGCTTCACACCAATGAAGAGGACTCTACTCGATGCGGATTTCAGACATCCGAGGATACTATGAACCTAGCGCTCTGATACCAAGTTTGTCATGCCCCGAGTTTACACCCTGGATGGAACATAGTACTTGAAGCCACGAGTGACCCGAGGTCAACCCCTAGTCTATCATACACTGGCATTCTGAGTAACATAAAATACATACAGCGTAAATTTAAAACAAAAATATAAATACTTGAAAATGTTAGAACAAGGCTACATATTCGATAACACCAATTTGAGTCTGAAAAACATATCTACATCTGAAAGCCACTAAGACTGATGAGCTGATGGGACAAACACCCAACTAACTATAAATCTAAATAAAAAGAATGAAAGCATAACTAAAGCAAATAAGCTCCTTCCTCGAAGGATAAGGACTCACCAACTGGGATAGCTGAGTTCTTCAGTGAACGGTAGGCTAACGAGGCCGAGATTGTCATCTTGCAGCTGTATCATAAAATGATACAACATAAAAGTATGCATCATTACTTTGAATGTACTAAGAAATAGAGAGGAATATAACATAATAGAATAAATAACAAGAGAAATGCTGAACTGAAAGACATGCAATGACCAACTAACGTTACTGATCTGAATAATTGAAATACTGAGGTGGTCTAGAAGACCCTGTCTGATGGTCAAAGCATGTTATAAGTTTGTAATACTGATCTGAACTAAACTGAACTGAGACTGGACTGAACTGACTAGTTAAAGAGTCTATAACCGACATGTAACCATGTGAGCTAGACGTGAAGTCTGATGTATACACCCCACCAGTAGGACCCAATATACCTTTCTAGGGTATAAAGGCATGAACTAGGTGATCAAAAAAGTCTGGGGCTAGTCAGGCCAATAAATACTAAAACCTATGCTGGCAACGTAGTTCTATGATCCTAGGTGCGCTGGAACCTCGGTCCGCTCGGTGCTAAGTCCTAATCCCATTGGATAATCCTAAACTGAATACTAAGCTGATAGTTCAAAACTGGGGCCCAAGACTAGTCAGGTATACATATTTGGAAGTACCCTAAAAGACGTATTGGACCAGATTCTAAGACTGGGTTCTAGACTAGTCAGAGCTGCTTATCTAGAAGCGCCGTAACCATCTAAGAACAAATTGTAATCTGAACTGGGGTCCTAAGGCTAGTAAGAGCTATATGTCTAAAGTGTCATGACCCCCTAGTGGACAAATAAACTGAATTCTGAATCTGATTTTGATAACTGGGAGGTAATACTGACACCTCAAAAAATTTGTAGTCAAACTCATCAGTTGACATTTCTGACTGACACTGAGTAAATTCACATTTTGAATAAAGCTAGGCAACCATGTATCTGACCAAGTATTCAGCATATAAAACAATATGGGAATTCACCACACTGATTTAAATTAAGAAAATGTTAAGATTTATCACTTAAGCAAGATTTCTAGTCTGTTTTATCCTCAAGGACTAGGACCAAACTCAATACACAGGGATAAGCATCAACACTATCACTAACTGGTGGAAAATACCCCTAATTAATATAACATAATAATTTCATATGGAATAAATGAACCATTATCAATAATTTCTTAACATTTGAAAATATGCAGGGCTAGAATTCACTTTTACGGGAATCATCAATTTAATCATGAACTGATGGAAAATCATGTCTAAAATAATCATGGATTTCATTCTATGTGAATTCAAAGAAAACTGACATATATTCTCTTCACATTCGAAAGCTCAAGGCTAGGATTTATAAAGAAACTAGAGAAGGATTTTGGGGGGACACAACGAAAGAACTATCCCCTTGTTGAATTCCCACATACCCAAGTTAGAATTTTCTTGGAGAAGGAAGCTTGGACTGTTGCAATGGAGGAAAATCCTAGTCTTGATTGAGAGCTTCTTGAGAGGAAAACTTGAGGTACTTTTTCTAAAGATAAGTGGGAGTGAGGGGGAAAACCTATCTGCCCCACTAAATCCCCTCAAAATAACCCAAAACAACTTAGTTTAGGATCTAGGAGGTTAGGAATTTACCAAAGTACCCTTAGAAAAATCGCAAGAAATAACTGTCAAGTACTCTCAACAACTGACCTAACGAATCGTCCCTTTAGACAACGACTCGTGGCTTAGCTTGTGAAGTACACTGCCTCTCAAGTCTTCTAGGCTCATCATGGATGACTTAACGACTCGTTCTAAGTGACCACGACTCGTGATCACCATCTATGATGTACACTGCCTACTTCACTACTCTCATCTAATCTAAGACACGGGTAACCTAACAAGTCGTGGTTTGGACCACGACTTGTGGTGACTAATTGTGAGGTTCGATGCCAACTTTTTCTTGGTCTTCAAATTATCCTTGAACATGGGTCATCTCAAGAGTCATAGGGATTGACCATGACTCGTGATCACGCGCGTGGTCACCCCAAACACCAAATTTCAAATTAAACTCCCAGGTCTCACCACGAGTCGTTAAGTGACTCGTGGTCACTCCCCACGAGTTACAGAATGACTCATTCTATGACCTGGTGCAAATTTTCCAATTTTCTCTAATTTAAGTCTCCTGTCTAGTCTCTGAGTTTTCAGGGAAATACGGAGGGAGATGATAAGTTAAGAAGGTCAGGTAAATCCCTAAGTGTTGCAGTAGAAGGGCTCCAGAAATAGAAACTATGGGATTTCAATCTTTCCTATTCAACTACTTCCTCTTGTATTTTAGTTTACGCTACATTCTACTTATGCTTATGTTCAAACTCCTAGAATTATAGATAATCGGTTCAAACAACGATCCCAGTCTTACTCTATGGTTTTGAAAATTCCAGCTTCATGTCTTGAAGACTAATTATGTACAGACTCATGTCTCACATTATTCCCATCTCCAAGAACCCAGTCCCTCAAACTCTCCTTAACAGTTCAGCAGATCATGCTACATCATGTGTATGCTCAGACTAGGCTCCTTGAGTGATTCGTGCTTGCGATTCCTTACTCTAATACATGTGCACGTTCACCTATATCGGGAGTGATTATGGTAACAAATATACTCAGGATAACTTTCTATTTATACCTTAGATGCTCATATGCAGAAATTCATAAGATGCAGTTGTTTTTCTTACTAGGGAGGCATGGAAATTCTTGGATGGTATATACTGCAAAAGAGTTGTAAGATGATTAAGTGATAGGCTTGAATGATGGGGGGTTGGTTAGGATGACAGTCTTTTTTAAAATAAGGTTCCTATTAAGATTGTTGACCATCAAGATTGTAAGTAAGTGGAAATAAAGAGGTTATTTCAGTGAAGGTTATAAGGAACACTCAGCTAGTAGGAGGAACTCCTTGGGAAATTGAATTCAGAAAAAGCAACCTACTTAGATTTCAGAAAGCAGTTATGGGATTTACAACTCCGTCCTTAACTGCTCAGTTCTAGCTGAGGAGAATAGTTTATTCTTAGTACTCTACTTGTTTTCGTGTTAGCTTCATGTCCTTCAGTTATTTTCTCATGTCATAGCATGCATGTTCAATTCAGAAACTCATTTCAGATATGTAGATCAGCTCGGAGTCAGATACTCCATTAGTATTTGGCCCTTAGTATTCAGCATTTGGGAATTCAACTCTTTCCCCTAGCCTAGTAGCTCAGTCACACGGTCAGTTTCAGATCTGAATGTTCAGTTATTAGGGGTGGAAGATTCCTCATTAAGTCAAGGTAGGAGGAAGGTCCCATACTACTTAACCCAAAAGAAACAGTTCTCAGAGAAGGAGTGGAGGCTTTCTCCCAAGGGGGATATGGTGTACTCCGTTACCAGGGTAGACTTTGTGTGCCGGATGTGGGTGACCTGAGAAAGTAGATACTGGATAAGGCACAAAGTTCGAGATACTCTATCAACCCAGGTGCTACTAAGATGTATCATAATTTACGAGATATTTATTGGCGAAACGACATGAATAGAGACATCACAGAATTTGTAGCTAAGTGCCTGAACTGCCAGCAAGTTAAGGTGGAACATTAGAGACCGGGAGGTACAACTCAGGATATTAGTATACTCACATGGAAGTGGGAAGAAGTAAATATGGATATTATTACAAGTCTACCTCAGACTCGTTGGCAGCATAACTCAATCTGAGTGATAGTAGACCGGATAACTAAGTTAGCATACTTCCTCCCAGTTAAAAACTACAGACTCAGCTGAGGATTATGCTAGGCTTTATATCCGGGAGTTGTTCAGACTTCATGGGGTGCCCTTATCCATTATCTCAGGTAGAGGTACCCAGTTTACCTATCATTCTGGGAAGTCTATTCAGAAGGGACTTGGTACCCAGGCCAAGCTCAGCACAACTTTTCACCCACAGACATATGGACAAGCTAAGAAGACCATCCATACCTTGGAAAATATGCGGAGAGCGTGTGTGATCGATTTCAAGGGTAGTGGGGATGATCACTTGCCTCTCATCGAGTTTGTGTACAACAACTCTACCACTCCAGTATCCAGATGGCCCCGTTTGAGGAATTGTATGGTGGGAGGTGTAGATCTTATATTGGGTGATTTAAGGTTGGTGAAGCTACTCTAATCAAGCCAGATTCAGTCCATGAAGCTATGCAGAAAGTACAGCTCATCTGAGAAAGATTGAAAACAGCTCATAGCCGTTAGAAATCTTATGCTGATGTGAGGAGAAGAGAATTAGAGTTTGCGGTGGATTACTGGGTTTATCTATAGATTTCACCCATGAAAGGGGTGATGAGATTTTGGAAGAAAGTAAAACTCAGTCCAAGATATGTGGGACCCTACAGAATTCTAAGGTGAATTGGAAAAGTAGCCTATGAGCTAGAATTACCATCAGAGTTATCATCTGTGCACCTAGTGTTCCATGTGCCGCTATTGAAGAAGTGCATCGGTGATCCAACTTCAGTTGTGCTACTAGACTATGTGGGAGTGAAAGATAGTCTCTCTTACGAAGAGGTCCTAGTTCAGATCCTTGACTATTAGGTTCGTGTTACACCCCGTAAGATTTCCGGCACCTAGATGGCCTATTCGCGTGTTGGTTAAGCATATTTGGAAGCCATAC